>JAULKM010170045.1:0-15759 GCA_032355605.1 Rubia tinctorum | reverse complement strand
CATACTAACATTAATAGAAAAATTCATACATAAACAAAGAGAGAAAATATGAAGAGAAATGAAGAACTAGGGTTTTTGGAAGATGAGTTTCGACCAAGATAAAAGTTGAGAATGAAGATTAGATAAGGGATATTTATAGTACAAGTTGTGGTGAGAAGAAAAGTAAAAAAGGGAGCAGGGAGCGCGAGGCGCGTGGGATGAAGTGCTCGGTCGGGCGCGCATGAGGCCTCATTGCGCGGGCGCGTGGTTGAGAGCCTGGGCTACTTGCCCGGTCTTCTTCACCCAGCCGGCCTTCGCGTCGATCGGCCGACCTTCCTTCTTAAAATTCGAACTTTTCTTCTACCAAATTGTATTGGTCTTCACTTCTAAACCATGTTTCCTTGTGAATATTCATTCTTGAATCTTCCATCATGAACATGATCATAAAAGACCTTCCTTAAACACCTTAAACTAGAGACTTAGCATATAACTCCTAAATCATCATCCTAACTTTCTTACCAACAAAGCATCCATTATTCTTACACAAAAGCTTAGTGTATTACAAATATGAGTTTCAAATGTGCTAAAAAGAGATTAGCACATCACTCATAAGGATGCAATTCCATTAGATTCAAAGTAGGTTAAGAAAAAAAGGATTTAGATATGAAAAACCGAAATAGGTCATCCAACCCCAAACCTACCTAACTCTTGCAATCTTCCAACAAAATGATAAAAAAGAGATGTTAAATACTAATAAAAATACATGCATTTGGCGGCTCATCATTTATCGGCTGCTTCAGTCCCAAAATCATCATCGACAACAAAACATACTTTATTTCATCATCACCCACGCGGAAAGATTATGAATCACTAACATAACAAGCCAAGAACTATGTGTGCTACTCATATTACCAAAAGGATTCATCCCATCAGTAGATAAACCTAACCTCAAGTGTCAAGGTTCGGCTCCAAACTTCGGGTATATGTCATCAAGCTTCTTCCACTGCTCACCACCAGACGTATGCCGGATCATATCATATATCAGTCGAACACGTTCAGAATGCCAAATCAAAAACTTGGCATCTTCCTTGCAAGCGAACAACTTCTTCAACCTTGGAATGATAGGAAAGTACCATAACACTCTAGCATGTGTCTTTCTCTTAAAGTTTAACCCTACTTCTGGACCAACCGCAATTTCACCCCACTTTCACTTTTACCGACTCACTAACACCTGACAACTATCAAGGATCTCATACTCCTTACCATAGTATAACATGTTATGAAAAATTCAATTAATGAACAAAGAATTAAAGAAGAACACAGAGAATTTTTACGTGGTTCACTAACAATTTGTTAGCTACGTCCACAAAACATAAACATATTTTATTAAAAGACCTAGAAGAGAGATTTCACAGACTAGAACAAATGTCTTCAATCTCACACACATTACAAGCATACCCAAATGGGAGTTTATATAGATCTCCCAAACACCAGAACCCAAAACCAAAATGGAACAAGACTAGTCTAATCCTATTCCTAAACAGAATTGGAATTACCTAATAACAAATCCAAAATAGAAAAGGATTAAAATTCAAGTCATATTATAACATAACATACAATCATTCAGGCATGCGTGGATTTTTTTTCCAATTCCAATCTCATTGGACAAAGAATCATTTTCGCTGCCCACAACATATCAGGCATTAGATTACCTTCAGAAAGTAGTTCCCTAAGCAGTTCGAGAGTTTGTGTCATCCCTTTATCCATCCACCCATATTTGGCCTTCAAATTCATCATTCTCAAAGTCGCACTCAATACCGAATGTTTGGAGCCGGAATACAACGCAGTCCTTTTGTCATTATGAAATGCTTCAAGAGCCTCGGGTTTTCCATGAAATTATCTAGAAACATCCTTGGTGTGTCCGTTTTATATAGTTATTTTGGGATCTATTGTACTCATTTTGGTAGCCCTTTATGCTTTAGATACTCTATTTTACCTTGAAATCCTATTACTAGAGTTAGGAGCGAGCTTATCGCTTTTGTCACTTGTAATAAGAATTTCGTGAGATGAGGTAATTGTTGAAAATTTGAATACCTTGATGACTCCATTTTGAAGACCTTGAAGACTCCATTTTTAAGACCATGAAGACTTTTTAAGACCCGAAGAAAGGAATAGGAGACTACATGAAGACCAAAGAGAAGAAGTCATTTGAGGGCAGATTACTCTGGCCGTCGCGAGTCGCGACGGATGTGACGCGAGTCGCGATGGCCATCTGTCGAGACTTAATTTTTGGGATTTTTTTTACTATAAATACTCATCACTTTTCTCTTTCTTCTCCAACTTCTTCTCCCCTGATTTCAGAGCGAAAAACCCTAGTTTTCTTCCATTTTCTACGTTATTTCCTTCTTGAATTCAAGTTTGATTTCCTTTTGTTAATTAGTATGAACTCTAGTAGCTAAACATTACCTTGGGAGCAATTGATTAGGCTTCCAAGCCCATGTCTTAAGACTTATTTATAAGCTATTTAATGCTTTGCTATTATGCATTTACTGTGTTGAAATGGGTTGTTGAATTCATTTATGATGTTGGAAGTTTGATTATATGAATTGCTTGTATAATTATGTGTTAGGGTTTTGAGAAAGTAACTAATTCTCCCTTCTTTGATATGAAATCCAAAAGCATGATTTAGGACTTCTAATGTTGTTGGTGATTTGATGAATGCTAGGTAAATGTGGTGATGTCGAATTCTTCGTCATGTTTATTTGTGTAGCAAATGAGAGAAGTTAATGAGCGTTGAACGTTCTTGACTAATCTTGTGTAAATGCATGAATTGTTTCAATGCTTAGATACGGTGCAGTGTTTATAGATGTTACCAAGCTTGTTGATTCTTTGAACTTAACGCCATTAATGCGAAACCTTTAGGCGTTGAACGACTAAAGGGGTCATTAGTAAGGTTTAGCGAGAGATGTCAAATTCACTCTTGTAAACTACTATCAAATAAGATGGAAGATTTATCTTCACAACAAGTAGTAAAGTTGTTAAATAGGTTATATGTTCGATGATAGAAAAAAAAAGGCTTGGAAGTATAAGTCAATTACCCCCAAGACTCCGTAATTCTTACTTAATCTTGTTTTAAAGATTGTATGCTTTATTAGTGTAACTTGCTTTTAAATTCATAACTTAGGAAAAGACCAAATCACCCCCCTCTTTATGTGCTTTTATATGTATGTATATCTATATATCTAGCATAATATATAGCATCGTATGAGCAAACACTTGGGAATATCCCCTGTCTGTGTGGATGACCCCGACTTGCCACTATCTACTTAGTTGTAGTTAGTAAGCAAAAAGAGCATAAAATAGTATCTTTTAGAGGTACGGCGACGACCTCCCAGTACCGTACAAGCATTCAAAAGAGAAAAAATAGAAAATTAGAATTTGCTACATCAGCCAAATTGGGGTTTTATTTATAATAATATTGCAACATAAAACAATTAATAATGGAAAAAAGTTTCAAGATCACTTCTATTTTTATATCAACAAACAATAGTGTAAAAATTCAAAATATGCTTTACAAGATTTTGATTTGTTGAGCGAATTTACAGAACAAACTTATTGATATAGGTTGTGTTAACTAAATGTAGTCAAAGTTATAATACATCATGTTACAAAACAAAAGCACTTGCAATTTACTTAGTTACAATACATACAGTTGAACTCACTCAAACTCACACTTTTTGCATACATATCCTCCATTATCCATACAATGAAACTTCATTTTAACTCTTCTTCTTATCCAATAACAGAATAAGGTTGTAACTCACTCTTCCTGCTTGCATATCCTCCAATATGCAAATCATAAAACTCCATTCTCACTATTCTTCTTATCCAAAAACAAAAATAAAAAATTCGTTCGTAGGTGCTACAACCATTGGAGCTGTCGACCGTGACCGAAATCCCCGCTGAAACGTCAGGAAATGATCAAGGAAGGCTTCTCCGTTGACAGGGAAGTTAACTAAGCAGCAAAAAGGCGGCCAAAATAGTTCTTCGTGCTCGTTCAGGGGAGCATGGTTGCATTTTCCTGGAAAAAGAGCACATATATTTTCTACACTTGCTTCATTCATTGTGGCATGTATACTACCCAAACAGATATGTCAAAAAATATCTGCAATTTTAGTAATGGATTTTATGCATTACTACATTTTTAGCAATATGGAGGAGGGAAAAAGGATAATTATGTATTTTAACTAAGAAGAAGATAAATTGGTCAAAGCATGTGTGTGCACATGAAATTTAAGGGTTAGTAGTAGGTACATATATTATCTTTTATATTGCGCAGTACTATAATTTAGCCACTACAAAGTTGTACCATTTGACCGCCCACCACTGCAAATAACATCCAACTTAGTGCACTGTACAAGCATGCGAAAGACAAAATCATAGAAAAAATGTAGAATTTCCACTTCGGTCAAATTGTTGTTTTATTCATGATAATATTGCAACATAAAACAATTAATTATGAAAAAAATTGCACGATAACATCTATTTTTATATAAAAAATTGCAATAATTTATAATACACTTTATAAGATTTTTGTTTGTTTAGCTAATTCATAGCAAAACAATTATCAATATTGGTGATGTTAACTAAATTCAGTCAATGTTAATAAACATCAATACGTCATGTTACAATACAAATGCATTGCCTATTTACTGAGTCAGTTACAAAACAAACATTTTACTAACTGAAACACACTATTCTTGCATACATATTCTCCTTTATCCAAACAATCAAAATTAATTTTAATTCTTATTCTTATCCAAAAAACAAAATATCGTAACTCACACTTTTTGCTTGCTTATCCTCCAATTTCCAAACTGTGTTGTATCCATTCTCACTCTTCTTCTTATCCAAAAAGAAAAAATGTCATTCGCAGGTGCTACAACCGGTGGAGCTAGCGGCGATGACCGGAACCCTCTCTCAAACTTGGGGAAGTGACCGAGGCAAGCTTCCCCACAATTGTGGAAGCCAATTAACTGGAAAAGATGGCCTAGACACGACTTCATGCCAGTTAAGGGGAGCGTTGTAGCATTTTTTAGAAAATTTGGCAAGTATATTTATTGGACTAATTTCATTAATATTGGCACGTATACTGCACAAACATAAAAAATATCTACGTACAATTTTCATAGTTGATTTTATGTATTAGTATATGTTGAGCAATATGGACGAGAGGAAAAGGGGTAATCCTGTATTTTAACTCAAAAGAAGAAGAATTTGTAAAAGCGTATATGTCCACGTGCAATTTAAGAGTTGGTAATGGGTACATATTTTTATCTTTTGTATTACACTAGATTATAAATCTGCCATCGAAAAGGTGTACCCTTTCACCGCCTGCCACTTAAAATTACATCCAGCTTGGTACATCGTACAAGCCTGCAAAACAGAAGCATAACAGAAAGTAGAATTTACTACAACAATCAATTTGAGATTTTATTTCTAATAATATTGCAACATAAAATGATTAATTATTGTAAAAAATTGCAAGATCAATTATATTTGTTTACCAATAAAAAAACAGTGCAACAATTCATAATATGCCTTATAAGATTTTTATTTGTTGAGAGAATTCATTGAACAAACTTATTAATTTAGGTGGTGTTAACTGAACATAGTCAAAGTTAAAAAACATCGATACGTCATGTAACAAAACAAATCCACTCGCAATTTAGTGAGTAACTAACTAAACAAACAGTTTAACTCACTAAAACTCACTCTTCTTGCATACATATCCTCCATTATCCATACAATCAAAATCCATTTTAATTCTCCTTCTTTTCCAAAAACAAATGTTGTAACTCACTCTTCTTGCTTGAATATCCTCCAATATCCAAAACATCGAACTCCATTCTCACTCTTCTTCTTGTCCAAAAACAAAAAATGTCATTCGCAGGTGCTACAACTTGTGGAGCTAGCGCCCACGAACGAAACCCTCGCCGAAATCATGGGAAATGGTCGAAGCAAGGATTCTATGTATTATTTTATATTGAGAAATATGGACGATGGGAAAAGGATAATTATGTATTTTAACTCAAATGAAGATTAATTTGTCAAAGAGTGTGTGTGCAAGTGCAATTTTAGAGTTGGTAATGGGTACTTTTTTTAAACTTCTATATTGCGCTAGATTATAACTCCGCCACTGCAAACTTGTACTATTTCATAGCCCTTCACTGCAAATTACATCTAGATTGGTGCACCATACAAGCATGCAAAAGAGAAAAGCTTAACAAAAAGTAGAATTTGCTATATCAGTCAAACTGGGATTTTTTTTCTAATAAGATTACGAAATAAAAAAATTACGCATGGTAAAAAATTACTAGATCACTTCTATTTTTATATAAACAACAGAAAAATAGTGCAATAGTTCATAATATGCTTTAAAAAAAAATTGTTTAGGGAATTCAAAGGACAAACTTATCAATCTTGGTGGTGTTAACTAAATAAAGTCAAAGTTAATAAACATCAATATGTCATGGTACAAAAGAAATGTACTCGCACTTGGTGGAGTAGTAAGAAAACAAAGAGTTTAAATCACTCAAATTAACACTTCTTGCATACATATCCTCCATTATCCAAATAATAAAAGTCCCTTTTTATTCTTCTTCTTATACAAAAGAGCAAAAGTTATAACTCACACTTCCTTCTTGCATATTCTCCAATATCCAAACCATCAAACTCCATTCCAACTCTTATTCTTATTCAAAAAAAAAATGTCGTTTGCAGGTGCTACGAATGGTGGAGCTGGCAGCGATGCCCTGAACCCTCATCGAAACTTGAAGAAATGGTCGAGGCAAGCTTTCCTGCCATTGCGGAAGTTAACTAAACGGGAAAATGTAGGTCAGACAGTGCTTCATGCCCTTTCAGGGAAGTGTGGCAGATTTGGTCAAGAAAATTGGCACTTGTATTCATAGACATGCTTCATTCACTGAGGCACGTATACCACACGGACATTTATGTAAAAAAATCTCGAATTTTAATAATGGATTTTATGTATTATTTATGTTGATCTACATGGATGAGGGGAAACAATTATGTAATTTAACTCAAACGAAAATGAATTGGTCAAAGCGTTTGTGTTTATGTGCAATTTAAGAGTTGGTAATGGGTACTTATTTTTATCATTTATATCCCTCCAAATTATAACTATTCTAGTGCAAAGGTGTACCATTTGACCGCCCGCCATTGCAAATTACCTCAAGCTTGGTGCACCGTACAAGCATGCAAAAGAGAAGCATAACAAAAATTATAATTTGCCATATTAGTAAAATTGGGATTTTATTTCTCATCTGATTACAGCATAAAACAATTAATAATGGTAAAACATTGTTGCATCACTTAGATTTTTATATGAACAAAAAAAGTGCAACAATTCATAATATGCGATACAAAATTTTTATTTGTTGAGCGAATTCACTGAACAAACTTATCAATTTTGGTAGTGTTAACTAAATACATTCAAAGTTAATAAACATCGATACCTCATATTACAAAACAAATGCACTCGCAATTTATTGATTTAGTTACAAAACAAACAGTGTAACTCACTTAAACTCACTCTTCTTTCATATATACATATCCTCCATTCTCTATACAATCAAATTCCATTTTAATTCTTCTTATCCAAACACAGAAAAAATTGTAACTCAATATTTTTTCTTGTATATCCTCCAATATTCAAACCATCAAACTTCATTCTCACTCTTATTCTTATCCAAAAAAAATGTCATTCGCAGGTACTACAACCGTTGGAGCTAGTGGCCATAACCGGAACCTTCGCTAAAACGTGAGGAAATGGTCGGAGCAAGCTTCCTCACCTTTGTGGAAGTTAACTAAACATGGAAAAGGCAACCCAGACAGTTCTTCATTCTCAATCAGGGGAGCATGGCTGCATTTGTCGGGAAAATTGGAAAATATATTTATTATACTTGCTTCATTCATTAAGGCACATATACTGCACAAACATATACGTAAACAAATATCCAAAATTAATATAGATTTTATTTGTTATTAAATGTTGAGCAATATGGACGAGGAGAAAAATCATATTATGTATTTTAACTCAAATGAAGATGAATTGGTTAAAGCAAATTTGTGCACATGCAATTTAAGAGTTGGTAATTGGTACTTTTTTAGCTTTTATATTGCGATATATTATAATTCTACCATTACAAAGTTTAACTATTTCACTGCGTGCCACATCAAATTATATCTAGGTTGGTGCACCGTAAAAGCATGCAAAAGAGAAAAACACAACAAAAGGTAGAATTTGCTACATCAGTCAAATTGGGATTTTATTTCTAATAAGATTGCAATATAAAAAAAATTAATAATGGCAAAAAATTTCTAGATCACTTCTATTTTTATATCAACAAAAAATAGATCAACAATTCATAATATTCTTTACAAGATTTTTAATTATTGAGAGAAATCACTGAATAAACTTATCAACATAGGTGGTGCTAAATAAATATAGTCAAAGTTAGTAAACATGAAAATTTCATGTTAACAAACAAATGCACTCTCAATTTATTGAGTTAGTTACAAAACAAACAGTTTAACTCACTCAAACTCACTCTTCTTGCAAACATATACTCCATTATCCATACAATCAAACTCCATTTTAACTCTTCTTCTTATCCAATAACAGAATAATGTTGTAACTCACTCTTCTGGCTGCATATAATCTAATATGAAAACAATAAAACTCCATTCTCACTATCCTTCTGATCCAAGAAAATTTTTAGTTCGCGAGTGCTACAACCCTTGGAGCTGGCGGCCATAACCGGAACCCTCGCCAAAACATGGTGAAATGGTCGAGGCTAGCTTCCTCGCCATCTTGGAAGTTAATTGAATGGGTAAAAGGCGGCACATACAGTGCTTCATGCCATTTAGAGGAGCATGGTTGCATTTTTCTGAAAAAAGGGCACATATATTTTTTACACGTGGATCATTCATTGTGGCACAGATACTGCACAAACATATATGTAAAAAATTATTTCCATTTTTGATAATTGGTTTTAGGTATTTTTATATGTTCAAAAATATGGAGGAGGTGAAAAAGGATAATTATGTATATTAACTAAAAAGAATATAAATTGGTCAGAGCATATCGTGCAATTTAAGGTGGGTACATATTTTATTTTTAATCTTGCGGTGTACTATAATTCTGCCACTACAAAGTTGAACCATTTCACCTCCCGCCACTGCAAATTGCATCCAACTTGGTGCACCGTACAAGCATGTGAAAGAGAAAAGCATAGAAAAAGGTAGATTTTTCTACATCAGTCAAATTGGGGTTTTGTTTCTGATAAAATTGCAACACAAAACAATTAATTATGGTAAAAAATTTGCTAGATCACGTATATTTTTTACTTAAAACATACTTCAATAATTCATAATACACTTTGCAAGATTTTTATTTGTTTAGCCAATTCATAGAACAATCTTATCAATCTAGGTAGTGTTAACTAAATAGAGCAAATGTTAATAAACATCAATACGTCATGTTACAATACTAATGCACTCTCTGTTTATTGACTTAGTTACAAAACAAATCATTTAACTCACTCGAACTCACTCTTCTTGCATACATATCCATACATAACCAAACAATAACGGTCCAATTTAATTATTCTTCTTATCTAAGAACAGAAAAATGTTCTTATTCTTCTTGCATACATATCCATACATAACCAAACAATAACGGTCCAATTTAATTATTCTTCTTGCAATATTTTCTTACTTGCATATCCTCCAATATCCAAACCATAAAATTCCATTCTCACTCTTATTATTATCCAAAAAATAAAAATGTTGTTTGAAGGTGCTGCAACCGGTGGATCTGGTGGCGATGACCTGAAACCTCACCAAAATTTAGGGAAATGGGCGAGGCAAGCTTTCCTGCCACAACGGAAGTTAACTAAATAGGGAAAAGGCAGCCCAAAAAATTCTAATGTGTACCTGTTCTGAGGAGCAGTATTTATCGGGAAAATGGTCCAGTAATTTATTAGACTAGGTTCATTCACTGGGGTCCATACAATGCTCGAACTGATGTGTCTAAAAATATCTCAAAATTTGAAAAATGGTTTTTTTGTATCATTATATGATGAGCAATGTGGATGAGGGGAAAAGGATAATTATGTAATTTAATTCAAAAGAAAATGAATTTGTCAAAGTGTGTTTTTGCAAAGATGATTTTTTAAATCTTTTATATTGCTCTAAATTATAAGTCTTCCACTGCACTGTTGTACAATGTCACCGCCCACCACTACAAATTACATTGAGTTTGGTGCATCATACAAGCATGCAAATGAGAAGCATAACCTTATGAAGAATTTGGTACTTCAGTCAAATTGAGATTTTATTTCCAATAAGATTTCAACATAAATTGATTAATCATGGAAAATTTTTGCTCGATCACGAATAATTTTTTTTTAAAAAATAGTGCAACAATTCATAATATGCTTTATAAGATTTTTATTTCTTGACCGAATTTACAATGAAAACTTATCAATGTAGGTGGTGTTAACTAAATATAGTCAAAGTTAATAAACATCAATACGACATGTTACAAAACAAATGCACTAGCAATTTACTAAGTTGGTTAAGAAACAAACAGTTTCACACACTCAAACTCACTCTTCCTGCAATATCCTCAATTTCCCAAACAATCAAACCTAGTTTAAATTCTTCTTCTTATCCAAAAACAGAAAAATGTCGTAACTCACTCTTCTTGCATGCATATCCTCCAATATATAAACCATTAAACTCCATTCTCAATCTTCTTTTTATCTAAAAACAAAAAATGTCGTTCACAGGTGCTACAACCGGTGGATCTGGCGGCGATAACCAGAACCCTCACTGAGCATTGGGGAAATGGCTGAGGAAAGCTAAATCTCCATCGAGAAAGTTAACTTAAAGGGGAAAAGGTGGTACAGAAAATGCTTCGTGCTCGTTCAAGGGAGCCTAGCAGCATTTGTCAAAAAATGGGTATATATATTTATTATACGTGCTTCATTAATTTTTTCACGTATAATGCAAACACAGCCATGTCAAAAAATATATCCAATTTTATTCCTGTATTTTCTGTAATATTATATGTTGAGCAATATGGACAAGGGAAAAAGGGATAATTGTGTATATTTACTTAAAAGAAGATAAATTTGTCAAAGCATGTGTATGCACGTGCAATTTAAGACTTGGTAATGGGTACTTTTTTTAAAAAAAATTATAGCTCTAGATTATAACTTTGCCACTACAATGTTGTACCAATCCACCGCCTGCGACTGTAATTTACATCCAGCTTGAAGCACCGTACAAGCATGCAGAATAGAAAAGTATAACAAAAATTAGAATATGCTACATCACTGAAGTTGGGATTTCATTCTTGAAAATATTGCAACATAAAACAATGAATTATGGTAAAAAAGTTCCACATCACTTCTATTTTTATGTAAACAAAACAATAATGCAATAATTCATAATATAATTAACAAGATTTTTAATTTTTATACAAATTCAAAGAATAAACTTATGAATCTAGATGGTTTTAACTAAATACAGTCAGAGTTAATAAACATCAATACGTCATGTTAAAAAATGCCTCGCAATTTACTGAGTTAGTTACAAAACTAAAAGTTTAACTCACTAAAACTCACTCTTCTTGCAAACATATCCTCCACTATCCAAACAATCAAACAATCAAACGACATTTTAATTCTTATTTTTATTCAAAAATGGAAATTTTTTGCAACTCTCACTTCTTGCTTGCATATCCTCCAATATCCAAAATATCAAACTACATTCTAACCCTTCTTTTTATCCAAAGAATAAAAATGTTGTTCGCAGGGGATACAACTGATGGAACTGGTCGCGATGACTGGAACCCTCGCTGAAACTTGAGGAAATGGCCGAGACAAGCTTCCCCGTCCTAGAAAAAGTTAATTAAATGAGAAAAGGTGGCCCAGAAAATGCTTCGCGCCCATTCATGGGAGCGTGGTAGCAGTTGTCGGCAAAATAGCACGTATTGCGGCACGTATATTGCACGAACAAATATTTCAATAAATATCACAAACTATAATATTGGATTTTATGTTTTTTCTATGTTGAGCAATATGGGCAAGGGGAAAAGGATAATTATGTATTTTAACTGAAAACAAGGTGAGTTGATCGAAACTTCTATGTACACGGGCAATTTATGAGTTGGTAATAGGTACTTGTTTTTATCTTTTATATTGCACTAGACTATAACTCCGCCACTGAAAAATTGTACCATATCACTACTCGCCAATTCAAATTACATACAGCTTGGTGCACCGTACAAGCTTGAAAATGAGAAGCATAACATAAAGAAGAACTTTCTACATCAATCAAATTAGGATTTTACTTATAATAGCATCGCAACATAAAATTAATAATTTTTGTAAAAAATATCTAGATCACATCCATTTTTACATCAACAAACAAATAGTGCAACAATTCATAATATGCTTTACAAAATTTTATTTGTTGAGCAAATTCCCAGAACCAACTTATCAATCAAGATGGTGTTAACGAAATACTTTCAAAATTAATAAACATCAATACGTCATGTTACAAAACAAATGCACTCGCAATTTACTGAGTTAGTTACAAAATAAACAGATTAGCTCAGTAAAACTCACTCTTCTTGCATACATGTCCTCCTTTATCAATACAATCAAACTCCATTTTAATTCATCTTCTTATCCAAAAATAAAAAATGTTGTAACTCACTTTTCTTGCTTGCATATCCTCCAATATCCAAACCATCGGACTTTATTTTCACTCTTCTTCTTATCCAAGAATATTTTTAAAAAATGTCATTCGCAGGTGCTAAAATCGTTGGAGCCGGCAGCCATGATTGGAAGCTTTGCCAAAACGTGGGGAAATGGTCGAGGCAAGCTTCCCCACCATTGAAGAAGTTATATAAAGGAGGAAAAGGCTGCTCAGATAGTGCTTTGTGCCCATTTAAGGGAGTGTGATGGCATTTTTTGGGAAAATTTGCACATATATTTTATGTTACAAAAGAAATTCACTGGCAATTTACTGAGTTAGTTACAAAACAAACAATTTAACATACTCAAACTCACTCTTATTGCACACATATCCTCCATTATCAAAACAATCAAACTCCATTTTAATTTTTCTTCTTATCCAAAAACACAAAAACGTTGTAACTCACTCTTCTTGCTTGCATATTCTCCAACATCCAAACCATCAAAATTCATTCTCACTCTTCTTCTTGTCCAACAACAAAAAATGTTATTGGTAGGTGATACAACCGGTAGAGTTGGCCGCGATGACCGGAACCCTCATGAAACTTGTGGAAATGGTTGAGACAAGCTTCCCCGCTGTCGTGGAAGTTAACTAAATGGGGAAAAGGTGGCCTAGAGAGTGCTTTGTGCCAATTAAGTGGATCGTGGCTACATTTTTTTGGAAAATTGGCATGTATATTTGCTAGACATGTTTCATTCAATGTGGCACGTATACTGCATGAACATATATGGCAAAAAATATCTCAATTTTAATAATAGATTTTATGCTTGCACGTGTAATTTAAGAGTTGGTAATGGGTTCTTTCTTTATCTTTTATATTTCGCCCTATTATAATTCCGCCACTACAAAGTTGTACCATTTCACCGCCCGCCACTACAAATTACATCTAGGCTTGTGCACTCTACTAGCCTACGAAAGAGAAAAGCATAAGAGAAGGTGGAATTTGCTACATCAGTCAAATTTTGATTTTATTTGTAATACGATTGCAACATAAACAAATTGAATTATGGTAAAAAAAATTGAATTATGGTAAAAAATTGCTAGATCACATTTTAAAAAATGACATCTTTGAAGTGATCAAATAACCCTATATAGTTCATGTGATTTAACAAAAAAGAATGAATCTTTCAAGCATTAGCATATCATCATTCACTAATCATAAGAGATATTAATTTATACCACATTCAAAATATGATCATTACATGAAAGAAAGAGAGACTCTTTCCACATTTTGATCAATCGAATCCCTTACCATGGTGACCTATAACTTGTCGTTTGAGGTATGTTGTTTTGTTATATGTTAGAGTGAGTTGGGGGATTTGGGAGCTTGAACAATGGTGGAAATTGTGATAAAGATGATGGGAATTTTTATGTGGGTGATGGAGGGTGCCATTTTTGGAAATAAATGCCCTTTCAAAATCTATGGGAATATTTTGGGGGAGAGAATGGCGCATAAAAACTTCTCACACCAAAGGTTACATAGGGGATCGATGAGTGTGTGATGTTGCATGTTGGTTTATGGGCTAATGTAATTGGCTAGGTTGGGCTTGCCATGGTCATTGATTTGGTCATGTTTATAGTTGACTTCTATTCGTGCGAAAGGGATAGCAACACCATTATTATAATTGGGCCTAGACCTGTGTTTGGCCTCACATAGACCCAAAAAGGCCCTCATACACGAAAACCCTCTTAAAGGGGTCCCTAGAATAATAAGGTCTGTGGAGTCAATTGTTATAATCATATGCCCCATTGCAATGCCCAAGATATGAAATTCTATTAGTATCTATTATTTAATTTGATAAATAATAACTAATAAAGTTTAGTTTTAGGGTTTTGCATCCTTCTACATTTTATGATATGTTTCTCAAGTTGAAAAAGGAAGCGTAAACTTAATAATTCCATTATAACCTAATTACATGAGTAAAGAATTACCATTACCCTTAGGTGTTGATTTAAAATAGAAGTCTTTACACATGTAACTATATTACATGATAAAAGATTTGACCTTTAGTACCCATTGGTGTTGGTAAACAATAGAAGCCGAGATAAATTTCACCTGATTATAATATTAAAGATTTCACATTTACCCATATGTGTTAGTTCAAAACAGAAATCGATACAAAGTTGACCTAATTACATTACTCTTCCACGTTGGATTACAATGAAAGTATAGTCTTAGTTGACCTCATACCACGAGCAATGTTTTGCCCATTACCCATACGAATTAGGTTTACAATAGAAGAGCTGAGAAACTGTTGCCTTGTAGACATCATATAGATGCAAAAAATTGACATTTCCCCAACCGTTACAATATATTAGCAACCCATAAATAGTTGACCTGAGTATATTATTAAATATCTTACATTTACTCATATGTATTTGTTTTGAATAGAAGTAGAGTCGTAGTTGATCTAGTTCCATGAATAAAGTTTTGTCCTTTACCCATTTATTTTAGTATATATAGAAGCTGAGACATGGTTAACCTGATTACATTATTGAATATTTTACATTAACCTATACATGTTGGTTTGGAATAAATGAAGAGTCGTAGTTGACCCTAGTTCCAATAGTAAAGTTTCAACCTTTACCCAATATTTACAAAATAACAGATACAGAGACACAGCTGACCTATTTACATCATTAAATATTTGACATTTACCCACAGATGTTTTATAATAGAATTATATCATATTTCACCTGGTTCCTTGAATAATGTTTCGACTTTTATGTACCCACTGGTCTTGGTATACAGTAGAAGCTGAGACACAATTAATATGATTGAATTATTATATATTAGAATACATGTTGGCTAAAATAGAAGTTGGGAGGTCGTCGCCGTACCTCTCAAAAAAATATATTTATAAGCCCAATATGCTTACTAAATACAACTAAGTAGATAGTTTGGCAAGTCGGGGTCGTCCACAG
>JAULKM010170034.1:0-15760 GCA_032355605.1 Rubia tinctorum | reverse complement strand
CCCCCACACCCCCACACTAGCCCCATGCATTTCATAGCTACTGTCGCCCCCACCGTGACCAAGAAGCCTTCCTCCTCCCACTCCGAACTCTCCCCGACTTCCTCTCTCGAGTTCGATTTCTCCGGGAGTGAAGCCTCCAAAAATGGCTCCTCTTCGGGCGGATCCATGAGCTTCGCCGACGAACTCTTTTTCAACGCCCAGATCTGACCCATGAAGCTCTCATCCGCGCCGGCAGAACCTCGCCCCGCTGCTCGACATTGACGAGGCCCCGGACGATGAACCGAGAGACACTTCCCAGAGCAGAGATTATAAGATACCGAATAGATCACTCTGGCACCGGACTAGATCTATGTCTCCACTCCGTTTCACAGCGCCGTTCGGCTGGCACGAGGATTTCAAAGCAAGGGAAGACACTAAGACCATGTGCAACTGTAAAACCACTCTCAAACCACTCTTGTGGTTACAGTTAATTAAATAACCAATTTCTCTCCTCCACCTTACCAATTCAAACCACAACTAAAACACTACATTTTTTTTCTCCACAATGGTGGAAACCACTCTCAAATCACTCCATGAACCCCACTTGATTATCTTTATCCTACTCATTAATTCTACTTTTAATAATTAATTCTAATAAATTTATCTAACAAAATAAATTTAAATATGAAATTTAAATATGAAATTTAAATATGAAATTTAATAATACACGTATAATTATTGAAATTGGATTTTGTTTTTTGAAATATCTTTTTTGAAATTAATTTCATTTTTTAAAATTTATTTTATGAATCATAATTAAACAAAAGAAACACATATTTTTTTAAAAGAATGTAATTTTAATTTTTAAAAACATCCAAAAATTCATTTAGACATTAAAAAATGAATGTCAGGTTTTTTTCAATTTTTTCTTTTGTTTGCATATTAAAAAAGCCGAAATTAATTTTTCAGATTTTTTTTTAAAAAGGGAGGGAATGGAGGGGTGCTATGTGGCCCAATCTGGGGGTGGCACGTTGCACCCTGGGTCAACAATAGTGGGCGGCCAGAGTCCCTTGGCTCTCCATCAAGTGAAGCCTGACTTTGTCAGGTTTGGGACCGGTCCCCCATTGTAGGTATAAATTGTCTTTATTCAATCCCCATTTTAAATTCAACTCATTCCCAAAACCCCACTGCACATGCTCTAAGGATGTGAAGAAGGGCGGGAAAGAAGAATATGGCGTCGGAGGAAGATAAGCTTAGGGGGATAATGGTCATTGGATATTTAGTTTTAAGTTTAGGGGTATTTCTGTCTTTTCACAAATGGTCAATGTTGGAATTGCATCTATCAATGCATGAACAGTGTAAATTGGGTAAACTACACATGTTGACAACAAGATAGGGTTACTTATGCACTTTCAAATTTTACAAAGTAGTTTATGCACTTTCTGAGTCATAGTGTAATTTTTGCACTTTTCCCTTCAATTTTATCCAGTACTTTGTCCTTACTGAACTTGCACTTTTACTTTTTGAACACTATTCTCTATCAAAATTTAATCACATATTTGAATAGATATATAAACAATAACATTATCCTATATGATATTGTTCAATATGTCGTAACAAGTAGTTCTAAATATTAACTTTTTATTTATCGTTATTATACGTAGATAACATATTAACGGTCAAACATATCTCTTAAACTGCGTGCAAAAAGCAAGAGTGCAATTCTAGTTGGGACGGAGGATCACGAAAGACGATTTAAATTGCAATTATATTATGTTCTGATGAGATTCGGATCCTATTTCAAGCACTTACTAAAAAAAGGAGTTTTCAGATTGGATTAGTGAAAAAAAGGGCAGAGGACGTTCAATGAATAGATGCAATAATCCATCTGAAAAGACTCTCTCGCAAGTAAAACGAGTAAACTGAAAACGTCTCTTTCCAAAATTCTACGTCAGAATTTTATGCTATCTGACAGCCATAATTTTCATCTCGCCAAACACACGTACAAACAGAAACAATTAACGGAACTGAATCGATTATAATTCATCCTAGTGTATATTTTTCATATCTCTGGGCATAAAAATGATTTACTTCCTTTGTAAGAACGCATCAGTATATCATAACCATCTACATCGTTCATTTGGAGCATCCATGTAAACCTAAAAGTTTGGATTCCGGGAAAGGAAAGAACCGATACACCCCGGGAGAGAACAGAGATCGGCAAAGGTCCATTAATATACTAACATAGCATGTATCCATCCGGCAGATGTACACAGGGATAAGGAATTTACAGGTAGAACGGAGCTTAATCACGGGCACGCTATACAATCAACTCAAGTCATGTGTAGAAAGCATGAACCAATTTCCATTATTGAATTTGATGGGAACCTTACTGCACAAAACACAGCATCCTTCGGCTGCAGGATAAAAGTCTTCGTCACAATCAGAGATGGAGCAGCAGGCACTAAAGGAGTAGAATGAAAACTTTAAGAAGAAGAAAAAGAATAGAGTATACTCCGCATAAAAGTGGAGGGTTTTATACCTACAAAGGAGATGAGAAAATGAAAAAGGATATGAAATCAAAGCGTACCTAGTGAAGGCGATGGGGGCAAATTCAAGACATCGACAAACAACCGAAGATTATAGGTCAACACCCTCATCGAGCCCTTTGGAGCCCATCATTACATTTGAATCTATTTGCTTATCGAACTTCTTCTTTCTCCGAGCTTCAAATTCTTGGAATCCTTCCATCTAATAAGCAAATAAAATATTTAGCTTCCCATGATGCTTCCGGCATCAGTCTGCTAGGGAAAGGCGAACATTCGACAGAAGTAAAATTTCTTGAGATGCAGAAGATAAAAATATTTCACCTGCTGAAATTGGTCCATCGAAATTGGATTATTATGGAGAGAGATATTCTGAAGACATTTGCACTCTCTTAATACATTCGGAGGTATCTGTGTAAGGAGAGGAACGACAAGCAATCAGTATGTACTCGAGGGAAATTAATTTAAAGCTATCTCCCAAGCAAAGAAGTGCTTCGGGACAGAATCATTTCATGTGTAACACATCACTATTAATTAATTAATTTTTTTTATGAAGCTATGGGCTGTGTCATTGACAAAGGAAGTTATAGGTGAAATTAGCCCATTGAAGGTTCCGAGATTATTACCTGATTCAGATTGTTATTGTCAAGGCAGAGTGACTTGAGGTGAACGAGATTGCAAACTGAAGTAGGAAGTTCTTCAATTGAATTATCTGGCAACAGTTGATAAGATATATTTATACATAAGAGAAAACGAGCTGGGAATACACGGGGAAGTGCTAACTGGAAATGCCTAACAGTAGGAATAACTAGGCCATAAATGAAGCGACACATGAAAAAAGAGTTGCTGTATTATGGTATTTAGATTATTTTGCAGATATACTAAGAGAGTATGAAGCAGAAATAAGTCTGGAGAGTGGAAAGATAATCTCAGACTTTTAAATAACTTCAAAATGACAGTACGACACACACAACAACGTCTAACAAAATAAAGCAATTATATTGTGAATTGATTACAAAACATCCTCAATAAAGCAAGTGATTTGACAAAATTGCAGTTACAAAGAGATATCAGAAAGTACCATTTGCTTGAAGCTCTTCAAGAGAGAAGCAGCTTCCAATTGATTCGGGGAGATACTTTAATTTGTTGTTTGATATATTCAGCAACAACAACTGCATATTCATGGGATTTATGTCATCCAACTAAGATATGTCTTTGACAGTGCTAAAAATAACAGACTTGGCAAAGATACTCACATGACGCATGCTCCCTATTGTATCAGGTATGCCGACTAAGACATTGAATGAGATTGATAGCTGCTCAAGTTTCACCAACTGGCACACTGAGCATAAAGAACAAGTGAAAACCAAGAAAATAACTAACCTTCCAAAGTTCAGTGGTAAGAATATAGTACCTCCTGCCGGTAGATAAAAGAACATTTGCAATCAAAGCAAGCTTACATTCAATAGGCAAGGCAGAAATTCGATTTCGATCAAGTGTTGCAACTTTTAAGGAATGCAACTTTCTCAGACTACTTGATAATCGATCAATATGATTGTCAGCTAAGATCTGAAAAGGATGTAAATTCACAGTTAACCTCAAAACAATACCGTCTCATGCTTAATACCTAGTATGTTAGGAAATTTAGATTTATATAAACTTCAATACCAACTCTGACTACCACAATGACCAACAAGAACACCACACCTTCAACACTGAAAAAGGGGAAAACTTGAAACTTGCAACATAAGAGGCCAATCAGCAACTTTGGTGGAAGTATTTTTTCAACATCGACTTTGTTATGTAGGTGTTCATAAATAAGTAATTCTTTCTCAAACAGCAGAAACCCTGTTTTTCATTCTAATTGTGGTTACTACCTACCCTCAAACAGATATTGCATGGCAATAAATTGCCTTACGGAACATACCCACATGCATAAACTCCCTTGAACCCGTCCATTTCATATCACATTCCTGGTTTAAGGTTTATTGGGGAATTTCCAAACAAAAGTTGGTTTTGTTTACTAAGATTACATTATTTTAGATATATGCTACTTGTATCTACTAGTTTCTTACCAATCGCTGCAAGTTACTTAATTTGCCGATCCCCACTGGAATATCAACTACAAGAAATTATGGTTATGGAAATCGAAAAATCATCATCTGTGATTGCAATAAATGGTATCAGGAAACATAAATTCCAATCCTTACCAAACTCACTCAATTTCTTCACAAACGATCCCCTAACTCAAATCTGAAATCAACAGAAGGAAAACAAATCAGTAAGGTAGTGAGGCAAATTATCAAACACCTTTGTGTACCAGAATTCAAACTGAGAAAAGACCCCAAAAGGAAAAAAAATCAACAAATGGAAACACATGCAGAAGCCCAAATTCAACATTGGAAGCACCAATTGCTTAGACATTAAAGTTTCGAGCAGGGAATATTAGGTGATGTAGGCTATAGAGGCAGCATAGTAAATGTTCTTCACTTTGGTGTGGGAAAATTAATAATCTGACATATAACCTACAACTGTGATGTACGAACACGATGCATTAAGAGAAATTGGTCTAACCTGCATTGTAATAAAATAAATAATGGTTGGTCTGGTAAAGCAACGCCTTCTCGATTGCTTGAAATTCAGCCTCAAGCTGTTGAACACGAACCATCAGGTTGTGACCTCTTGAAGCTATTACCATCACTTGCTCATGCAAATCATGGAATATCTCGGCCGCAAACCTTCAACCAGCCACGTTTCACAAGAAATGCAAGCTTTACACATAGTATCATAAACAATTACTCAAAAACACTCCGATCAAAACAAGCATCCACAATTGTACAGTTCATAAATTGGCAGTAAGTACTACAGATCTCTCTTAATTCGGAAATGTTCTGATAAGACTATGAACTTGTTTCACAGCATAACGAAATTCACCAACAAACAAATTAACTTATTCAGTAACTAAGCAACCGTAAAAACATTCAAACAGATAAGAAAATTAAATTAGGACTACTCGGTACTCACTCGGCTAGGTTCCCGAGTTGGCGGAGGACTCCGACGAGGCCTGTCTTGGCGATTCTTTCAAGCACAGCCTCTAGATCATCCTTGTCGGTCGTCCTGTATCACTCTGAATAAGCAAAGCTATACTCGTTCCTAATCTGATACCTTCTAAGCGGAATTCTACTCTATCTATCTTCGTCTTTTCTTAAAACCCTAGCTCTCGAAAATCCGCCCAAATTTCGAACCTAACAACTCATTCTCTGCTTCCTCTCTTCTGCTCATCCACCACCACCGGGCGGCGACACCACCATCTGAATCGTCTACGTCACTGCCGCACCTCACCACATGTACGGTCACTACGACAATAATCCCTCTGTGTGTGCGAGCACTAACAAAAGGAGTTTGAAAGGCATAAGAAGATAAAATCCACCCACATCGAACATCGCCAGAAACGAAAGACAAAAAAGATATTCCACGGGCAGGAAGGCTAGCATTAAAATAAGAAGGACATCCCTTATTGAAGCATCCCATCCTCGGAGAAGTGTCAGAATCTCTGATTAATTCCAGAAATTTTGGTCAATTACGGCAGAAAAAACAAAACCAGAGAAGAAACACGAGGAATCTGCTGGGCTCATCATGTAATTCTGTATTTACACAATAGGCAACTAAGTTTTAACTGATTGCATAAATGGGCTCCCTCAACCAAGCAATATTTGCACATAAGGGCTTCGTCAACCAACATACTAATGTCCTGCATTATAGGTTCAATATAGATAACACAGAGCGAACAATGTGCAGAGAAAAAAACAAAGGAAAACATTCACCTAAATTAGCAAATGCACCTTTTCTGGAGCTTTTTCTTTTGGACTCGATTTCCTTTTTTTTGATATTCAGAAGATCTGTGATGTAGGTTTTGCCTTAACGGTTGTTTTTCATCATCCCAATATATGTATTAAATGATGAAAAAATGAGTTCCAAGTAAAATCATGTAGTGAGAGGAAATTGTAATAACTAATAAATTGCACCTAATACAAAGGATAGAGGAGAGTGCAACTACTCTTTTTTTTTAAAAACAAATAGTCCAATCATTCTCATTAAAATACAGAAATGGGTTACAATTTGTAGTCTATCTACTTTTAGCTGATAAACTAATAATACTGCTAGCCTATCTTCTAGTACAATTGATGAGCTTGATAAACTATAAAACACCATAACTAAAATGAGAAAAACATATCTATAACAAGGTGGGATGAACTCCCACATGTCTGGCTCACAGAGAGTGAATAGGGTGAGCCTCCCACTTGAACTCCACACCAACAAGGTGTATCTGAGGCTGCTCCACACCAACATGGTGTATAAAGACTTGAGAACCATCATTTATTGGGGTGGGGGGGGGGAGGTAGAGCACGAGTTGTTCCTGGTCAGTCGAACACAACGCTCTGGTTACTTTGGTGGCTGAATGTAAGGTGTAGATCAGGATGAGTGGTCCACTTGTACCGTGATTGCGTCCAACAACGTTGGCCTAATTCCATCAGGCGGATAAGCTTGAATCAGCATCCCGACTCATAGCAATCACAATAAAAAAACATTAAACTTGAAAATTCTCTATATTTTTGAAAGTCTCTAACCCGAACTAGTATAGAAGTTCTAGAAGAAGAGAAACAGTCTAATGGTGTCTAATCATTTTTAGCCAAAAGAGAAACAGTCTAAAGGTGTCTATCTACTCTTTATATCCTCAGAAAGGATCACCAAAAAGTAAGCTATTTGAGTTACTTTAACTTGGATTTCTCCTAAACCCAACACTTTGGAGAGTAGATTGGAAGTCAACCGAGTTCGACCATTTAAAAAGGTCGTTGGAGAACCTAAATTGGAAGAAACCTCCTAATCTAATGCTCTAGAAAAAAAGGACGATTTTTTGCAAAACACCTTCCTTACTACTAAAGAGAATAGCAGAAAAGGAACATAAATTAGACTACACTAAAATTACAAAGATGAAATTGGTGAAAAGGTACAAAGGCACCAGATCTAGGAGAACCGGAAAAAATCAGCCCAACAAAAGGAAAAAACCGGCATATGTTCATTCTAGTCCAGTTTGATGACCCGGTTAGGCCATTACAGATCTGAACCCGCCACAGCCCCATTTGGATGGATCTGACCCACGATTGAGTATCATGGTTAGTGACATTTCTGAAAGTCACCATTAGAGAGAGGATTAGCGAAATTTTGTGTTTTGATTTTTTTTTATGATCAGGGCTGAGCCGTGCGCTACCACCAACAACCGTGCTCCACCACCGTCAGTTGTGCTCCGCCACCAGCGGCTATGCTCCACTACCAGTGGTTTTTCTCCGCCACCAGTGGCCGTACTCTACCACAGGTGGTCGTTCCCCACCACAAGTGGCCTTCCTCTTCCACTAGCGACCTTGCAACGCTTACAATGGCTATGAGATTCCGTCTTCTCCATGCAAAGGTTTCTCCGTTTGATAGCGGGTGAGCACCGTACTTTGACTATGTTGTCCGACCAACTTCTCAAGGAAGACCAGTGATCGGTCACCTCCTTCTTCGGCGCCGGTGTCATCTTCACAACGGTGATGAGGCTACGACTAGGATATCTCTTTAACTTCTAGTCCGGTTTTCAGCCCCTTCGCCGGTCGATTTCGGCTCCACTACTAAAGCGGGAAGGAAACTACAGCTACGGTGGGGCGAGGGGGGCTAGACCGCCTGATCTGGTAGCAATCGTGGCCACCAAAACTAGGGTTTTGTTTGGATGACTTTCGGGGAGAGAGTTTTCTAAAGAGGGTTTCTAGAGAGATGTTGTTTTAACTCCCCAAATGATTTATAAGTGAACATAAGGGTGTACAAAACTCAATAAAGGAAGAATATGCATATGTATCATGTATGGAAATTATCCTTTTTTTCTGATGTATCAACAGGTACTATTAAAATTGATTTTCAATCAGTCTTTGGGTACTGATCAAGAACAAGTTGGAAGTTATTTCCTCAAAGGACAAGGAAGAGGGTTGTGATGTAAAACTTAATAAACAAATAATCAAGATGCCACACTAGTATGGATGACGGATGGTAAGAGAAAATGATGATGAGCATAATAAATAGTTCATAGTCTGCCAGAAGGCGAGACAAAACTGTTGGGAATTGATTAAATCTAATTTAGCATAATATCAAAAACCATATTCAATATCTCATACATGTAATCAATTTTAATATATCTAAGGGTTTATATTACCTTTGAATCTTGTGGAGAAACGTTGGGAATTGATGTTGAGACATTGCATGTTGTGAGCTTGATAGAGGATGATTTTCTTGAAAATTTTGATGATAAGCATGTTGCCAGTGTTCTTAGGCCTAATATAAATCTTTACTATTTAAATGTTATGGACACTAACTTGGAGCAGGTAGGGGAACAAGAGAAGGAGTTGAAACCTCCTCAACCTCAACCTAAACCCAAGGTGAAATTAAAAGCTTCGACAATGGTGAAATTTGGGCATCAAGTCTCCAAGACACTTGGTCTCAAAGGTAAGGATAACCTTTTGTGGATGCCTCTCCACAGAATTGTCATCGTGGGTGGAGTCGTGAATGGAGACACCTAAACCCCAAAGGTAGGATTTGCATTATTTCTAGTTGAAGTAGGAATAAGCATTGAGGACAACAATAAAAATACGGTATTTTTCATTTCTAGAATAATTGTGTGTTTTTAGTTATTTAGGTATTTTTTGTTTTAGAAAGGAACATTGTTGAATTTCTTGATGAAATTATCTCAAACCAAGTCTTGTTGTTTTTGGTGAGAGTAGAGTAAGTAATTTGGGTTAAAATGAAGGTTAAATGTGCCACAAAGCCAAGGAAATCTCTAGGGAACGGGTAGTTCCAGTCAGCACAGCCCGTGCCGCAATAACTCGTTTCTTGAATGTTCAAGGAGCACGGACCGTGCCAGTTACATGGTTCTTTCCCAGAGAAAAAAGCTATAACTTTTTGAGTCAAATCGAGTTTTGCCACATGGTGCAGGTTTGTCACATCTTATCTACAGATTTCTTCTTCCTTAATTTAGTTAGTGCCAATTGGCAATGACCTATATCATAACACCTACTTTCAGGTCCGAATTTAAGATCTTCAATTCCCATTTTCTCTTTTCCTCTCCTCACCATTACTAACTTCATCTTCCTCTCTCTCTCTCTCTACCTAAGACAACCCATTTGGAAATAAACATTAAATCCCAAACAAAAAATCGTCTATATGATCTCCCCTCCATAGATAACACTTCTCCCATATCGATAACTATAAAGATTTATCTCCCATCCACACCTAAGCTACAAATCTAAATTTTCGGCCATTCTTGCAAGAGAGAACATATTTTCTTTTCTTTTGAATTCTTCGTCTTCTAAGGTTCAAATCCGGGTAAAGCTCTAACTCTTGTATTTAGTTTCTTGGTCTAAAATGTTTGTGAAAAAAAGGAGGGAACTTTGAATTTGAAAATTCCATATGATTTTTTGAGGAATGTGGGTGATGTTGGTGTTTTTGTGTCAAGTTAAGTATGGGGGGAAATTGGGGGTCTCATGTTTGTGATTATGTGAAAAATGCTAAGTGGTAGTGTTTAGGGTGAGTTGCTTCTTGCTAAGTGAAGTTTGCTTAAATGGTTAAAGATTCATTTAAGCCTAGAACACACATAAACACTAGTAGTACAAATACATTATAGCCTATAAGGCCCCAAAGGAAGTGAAAAGATAGACCCTATTCCCCATGTTTGTTTAAGTAAGTACAATCTAGCTTAAACATAAACCACTACATATTTAAAAGTAGCAAACATATCGCCACAAACTTAATATATAAAAATTGACACCATGAGCCAACCTAACCTAGTGTAGATGCTTAAACCACCGATCTACTCCATATAAGAAGCTATGGTGCAGGCATCCATAGCGTCATCTAGAAAGCACATTCACAAGGACACCCCGCCTAAAAGTGGGCAGGTATACCGTGTAAGCACTCTTCGCCTTAACAGTATACTATACTTTGTCCTTACATAGTCGAATGAACACCTGAAGCTAGTTAAGTGCCTTTATCGACCATGCAGCCTAGTGGTCCCCTAGATCCAAGACAATGTGGTTCTAGGCTTTTCCTCGTGTAGTAATTCATGACTCTCGTTGAAGTAAGGCGGAGATAGAAAAAGAACCCCATTGACCTCCAACCCTTAGTTCGCTAACCCTAATCGCCGATCCTAAACAACACAAAAATAACATTAGTCGTAGAAACAATATTCATAGTATTCATTGAAAAGATCTATATTCACAGCTCACATGAGCTTCCTTGGAAAGTTCCCTTAGAAACAATAACTCATCATGTACCATTGGTAATATAAATAATCTCCACAAATGACCAATCCAGGATGAATTACTAGCAAACCAGCAGGATCTTTGGCACAAAATACAACAGCCTCCCGAATCCCACACCATATTAACCATGAGAGGTCTGCAACAACTTTAGTAACAACAAAACACACAAGTCACAGTTGATGGTGCTCCTTTAACGTTGGGACAAAGTAAGGAGCACCCAAAAGATAACTGGCTGGCCTAATATGTTTGGCCCTTCAGATAATACACATTGGGCATACCCATCATAATAAAAACTCAAGTACTTGCTCCACAAGAAAACAAAACTTTATCCCTACCTAACACTACCTAGATATGGCCTCCATATATAAATAACATAGGTAAAAAAATTATTCATGATTCATTCACTATTTACTACACTCAAAGAAAGGTTCTAACTTTATCAGCGGAGAGTCTTCCCCTCGGAACCCTCTAGGGGCTCTTTCTTGCAGAATCAGACTAATGAATTCAAGGTGTTATCCCAAGGCAAGTTGTAGACGCATCAATTGGCATGCCTAGTAGGACCCGTCAAGTCAGATAGTGAGTTCATCGGTTCATGTCCGCTTCTATAGCAAGCACATTGCGTATAAGAGAACGTGTGAGAAACAAAAACACAAGAGCCGGTGAAGAAGTACAATCCCCGTACAGGGGAAGAAATACTAGGAAACCCAGAAAAATGGTTAACCCCACAGATCTCAAAGTGTTGGTGTCTACCCACCAGCAATAACGATCAGGCATATACAGATAGCCACAATGGCAGACAGATCTCAGATCGGAGCTTCAGGATCCTCCATGAAGTCGGAGGCAATTGTCAAACCCTGGATAGGAGGCATCGTTGCCACTGCCACACAAATCCAACCTCTGAATATGCGCTTGAGGCTAAGGGATGGTTCATAGAAGCTTTGGCTAACTCTCACATCAAAGTATTCAGAAGTTCCCTCCAAGAAAACCACGGTGCAGGAAGTGCGACATTCTTATCACAGCCAGATCTAGCACAATTGGCGTAGACCCTCATGGTTGCGGGATTCTAAGTCTCTCTCCCTCCCCCTTCGATGTTCTTTCAGAGGATAAACCAACCATCGACTCAAACTCCAATCTCGATTCCCTTAATTATCTGGCAAGACTACCCCAACTCTAGGTGGTACCAAGGGTATCTTATCCTATATATCAATGAACAAACGCCTAGGCTCGACCGCAGCCCGCCTTCTGAGATCTGGAATGAGGGATGGTCTACTCGGCGCCGGTGTTTCCGAATCTTGAGAATCCTAGGACGATAACTCAATATGGTGTGCTATACTTTGGGAGTGAGGGCTAGGGGCAGCCTTAATCTCTGGTAGGGAACTCGATTCCTGATTCTTATTACCTGAGACAACCACCGTACTATAATTCCACAATGGGAGGGTCTTAGCCTTATCTTGGCTAGACGGCCTCATGACAGATGCACCAGATCACGTCGATGGATGGTCCCTAGCTATCAAACCCATATGTGGACCCGCCCAAGAGTGGTTCAACAAGTTGAAAATGGATCGTTGAACTCTTATAGAGATTTCGGAAGGGCCTTGTTAAGTAAGTTATTCCAGGAAATGATTCATCAAAACGCTAGCCAAGCTGTACTTGAGTAAACAAAGTGCAACAGAATCCACCGAGGCATTTTACCACTGATATGTGCACGAAAGCCTTGGTATGATCTATTGTACGGAGGACAGAGTCATCTTGGGTTGAATGAACAATGTAGAGGTTGGCCCAGAGAGTTATTTATAAAAAAATTGGCATTAACAATCCACGAAAAGGTTGTTCCAGCAGACACCCAGCCACTCCCCGTCCAATCTTCGGGGGGTGGTCATGGTGGGGAAGTTAATGCCAACAACTAAAAATAAAAAGCTAAAATGTTTGCTCATGGGTATGAAGATGTGTTCTCTTGAAGCACCTCTGACCTAACGAGGTTTCCGTGGTAGTTAGTGGTCCATAAGTTAAATATTTACCCATCCCAGAAACCAATCAAGCAGAAAAGTATGATTTTTGCCCCTGAGCGGGCGGAGGCCATAAAAGAGGAAGTTAGAAAGCTTCTTTGAGAAAAATCATAGAGGATGTATTCTACCTCAAATGGTAAGTCAAGCCCGTAATGGTCCCCAAGCACGATGGTGCTTGGCGCATGTGCATCGACTTTAATGACCTCAACAAATATTGCCCCAAGGATAGCTACCCCCAGTCATCCATCGACATGTTAGTTGAAGCGATAATGAGGTACTTGGTGCTAGTCTTCTTTGATGCCATTATGGAAGAGGAAGATAAGGAGAAAACATCGTTCATCACGGATGTTGGAACGTTTTGTTAGAAAATGAAGTTATTTGGCCTTAAAAATGTTGGGCCAACCTAAAAAAGGTTGGTGGATAAGCTATTCAAAAGGAATATTGGATAAATGATGGAGAAAAGCCAAGATTACAATCAATTATTATCCGATTTGGAAGAGACTTTCAAAAGGTTTCGAGGGTCGAACCTGAAGTTGAACCCAAAAAATGTGTAATTGAATTAGGGTCTAGCAAGTTCTTGGGTTTCATAGTCTTCAAAAGGGGGAGTCGATGTTAACCCATAAAAGGTCGTGGTCATGATAATATGAAACCACCTTGAACATTGAAGGATTTTCAACGACTTACTGGCTGCTAGTTGTGCTAAGTTGTTTTTCTCTCGAAGGGCTTCTTCAATGTATTGAGGAAAGCAGATATATTTGAGTGGACTGAAAAATGCGAAGAAACCTTTTGGGACCTGAAAAAAACCCATTGATGAAGTCTGTCTATTCTGATGAAGCCTGAAAGGGGAGAAACCTTGTATCTCTATATCTTGGCCTCTCCCTTGGCAATTACTGTTGTGTTGGTGAAAGAGCAGGAACAGTAGCAACACCCAATTTAATTCATCAGTAGGGCTCTTCAGGGACCAGAAACCCAGTACACTAGCCTTTAAAGGCTAATCCTAGTCCTTGTTCATATAGCAAGGAGACTCCCACCTTACTTTCGAGGTCATACTATCGTTTTGCTCACCAACCACACAATTAGACAAATGCTCATCAATCATGAGGCATCGGAATGAATGATGAAATAAGCGATCGAATTGGGAGAGCATGATAGCCAATTCTAGAAGGACGACAATCAAAGGCCAAGCCTTGGAAGATTTCATCATGGAAACCATGGAAGTTATACAGGTTGAGGAAGAGCACAAAAATGAGAGACATGGAATATTTATGTGGATGGGTCCTCGCCCTTGGGAGGAAGTGGAGCAGGCATACTGCTCACTATCCCTAAGAGCATAGACTACCTATACGCATTGCACATTGACTTCAAGGCCACAAAAAATGAGGCTGAGTATGAGTCCCTGATAACTAGCCTTTGACTAAGGAGCATAAGGTTTGGGATCTGAAAATATTAAGTGACTATGAAATTGTGGTCCAGCAAGTCAAGGGGGAGTACAAATCCAGGGAGCGGAGTTTACAACGCTATTTGGAGGTGGTGAAACCCTGTTAAAAACTTTTGTTATCACACTCTGACACAAGTCCTTTTGAGAAATGAACCTTAAGCAAACTAGCCTCTTCCGACATCAACCCGCAGTCCCAGAAACAACTGTTGATAGGAAATTTGAGCAGATGTAGCTTTGAAGAAAAGATAATAATGTTGGTTGAAGAGGAAAAGTCCTAGATAACGCCTATCATGAGTTTCCTACCAGACAGTACCCTTTACAAAGATGTCATCGATGCGAGGAAGATAATATTGAAAACACCCAAATATGTTATCCACGAAGATGTGTTCTATCGATAGGGCCACTTACAACCACTCTTCTGACGCATCGCCCCCTCATGAATTTGACTATCTGTCCACGAAACCTACGAGAGAGTATGTGGTAGTCACCAAGGGACTTGATCGATGGCAAAGAAGCACCTTCTTTCAGGGTATTATTGGCCCAAAAGGTTCGATGATGTCAACAAGCAGACCCAGGTATGTCATCAGTGTTAGAGGCACACACCAATTACTCATATCCTGTAAGAGGAAATGACCAATATACATAACTCATGACTATTTTATAAATGGGGGATCGATCTGGTGGGACCTTTTCCTAAGGCCCCAAGACATTTTCGATACCTCATTGTCGTGGTCGACTACTTCACCAAGTGGGTCGAAGCCGAGGCTTTAACAAATGTGAAAGGAAATGTGGTGATCTCCTTATGCTGGAAAAATATAATCTACCGCTTTGGCATCCCTCGAACCACCATCACTGACAATGGTGCGCAATTCGTCAATAAACCCTTCAAGAGCTGGTGTAGGGAGTATAATATTCGATAGAAGGTTTCAAGCGTATACCACCCTCAGACCAAGGCTCATGTGGAAGTCACTAACCGGACCATCGTCAATGGAATCTGAACCAGGATCGATGGGGCGGAAGGAAATTGGATAAATGAGCTACCCAGCACTTTGTGGTCATATCAAACCACCAAGTCTTCTGTTATGGGGGAAACTCCTTATGGCTTGGTTTATGGTTCGAAGGCCATGATCACAGCTGAGATTGGGTTGCCCACCCTTAGAATGATAATCGTCAGCAACAAGAATCAGGAGGTTAATGACGACAACCCTCAGCTAGACCTGGAGCTCCTCGAAGAAAAAATGGAGAAGGCATCCCTCCATGAATGCAAAGTGAAAGAAAAAATCAAGCTCCGTCATGACCGTGTTGGATCTTATATTGGAAATTACGCAATTAAATTCTCGAAAATAAAATTGGCACAAGCATGCATCAAAATAATAATTTTATTAATTGATCATGCATTACAGTTTCATGCTAGAAATCAATACGAATTAATTGAACGCATAAAAGCAT
>JAULKM010170023.1:0-15760 GCA_032355605.1 Rubia tinctorum | reverse complement strand
ATAGCCGCACTTTCGAAAAACTCGAGGTTATATTTGCACATAACAAAGAACTGAGGGTTATATAAGCACTTCATTCTACATAGTAACAAAACCCGGAAAACTCCAAAAATGAAAAGGAAAGGACAGGGATTTTATGCATACCCACAGACCAGACCACCTAACGTTACAAATGGAATAGAATTGCCCGTTATTCACAAATGTATCCTACCAAGTCTGTCTCTTGAAAGACGGTATTTTCATAAGTCATGAAAAAATTAAAGTTTAAACTGAAAATTTGAATAAATCAAAATAAAATTTTCAGGTTTTATTAATCGGGTCATAAACTTATCATTACTACATATTGCATGATAAATTTTTAATATAGCAACTAAAACCTTTTACCTTTCTAAAATTCCAATTCAACACCGTCTTTCCATATGCCTATGAAAAGACGATATTTCCCAAGATTTTTCCTTAATTCAAATCAGATGAAGAAAATAAGGCCTAATTGTAATATAAAGATATGTACACTCTCCTATTTCCAGATATTGTCACTCTTTGATTGTGTGCATGGACAGGGAAGTAAGATGAGTTAGAAATTGAAAAGACACAATAAATTAATAAAATCTTACCAAAAAGTAAAATGTGTCATTGTGAAAAAATCATTTCAGATAGAATAAATATGTCAATGTTAGAAAATAGACTTTAAAATCAAGGGAGCTATAACCTGAATAATTTATTAGTCGCATGGAGTCCAAGGTGGCCAACAAAGCTAATACCCTTAGACAATGTGCAATGGGAGAACCACTCTCAAACCACTCAAATTGTTTCAATTAATTAAACAATCAATCTCTCTATTCCATCTCATCAATTCAAACCACAATTAAAACACTCCATTTTTTTCTCTACAATGGTGAGAACCACTCACAAACCACTCCATGGACCCCACTTGATTCTTTCTATCCTACTCATTTATTCTACCATCAATAATTAATTCAAATAAATTTACCTAACAAAATAAATTTAAATGTGAAATTTAATAATACAACTATAATTATTGAATTGGATTTTATTTTATTTCTTGAAATCTCATTTTTGAAATTAATTTTAAGTTTTAAAATTTATTTTATGAACCATAATTAAACAAAAGAAACAAATATATTTTTTTTAAATGTAATTTTGATTTTTATAAAGAGCCAAAAATTTATTTAGATTGTAAAAAATATATATCAGATTTTTTTGTTGTAACATTTTCCATTTTTTGGATTTAAAAATATTTTTTAATTTAATTTAAAAGCTTTTTATTAAAAATTTTGGAGGGTGTCACGTGGCCAATCTGAGAGTCAACAACACAAAAGAGGCGCAACCTCTCTCCACGTGAAACTGACATTATCAGCTTTTCTGCCAAAATGACAGAAATGGGGCGGTTCTCATTTGAGAACCCGGGCCCCCGATTGGAATCAATTCCAACCACTTTCAAACTCCTATTGTGGAGATAATTGTCCCCATTTGGTCTCTATTTGGTCCCTATTTTTAATTCAATCCATTTTAAAACCCTCATTGCACATGCTTTTAGTGTTAGGTGGAAGAGAGAGATTGCGAAAAATAATATATTTAATTGGTAAGAGACCGCTAGCGGTATCTACCACTGCACATGGCCTAATGAAGCTAAGATTTTTTGTAGAGAGCTTAGGAAAAAAGAGCGACTGGCGACTGTGGTACTTCCTAATTAGGGGAAAGATTTCCTTCTTACTCCTAGCGACTGGCGTCATTTCTTCTCATTTCGAGCTAACCAGGAACGAATTAGAATTTCTTGGCTCTTCAGTCATAATACGTCTTCACTGCTTCTCTCACTTTAGATTCGTGAAAGATATCTTACACTTCTTTTCTAACAGGTCCAAATATTCCAAGAGTAGCTCATCACTTGCTTCTGTTACAGACTCTGGTGTTCTCAGGTCGGGCCTTCCGATCTCAGCAGTTATTACAACTTTGGTCCCATAAACAAGGTTTTAAGGTGTCTCATCCGGAGTTGGTACAATTTCTATTTTCGTCCGTCCCAAAGAAATTGACACAATTCAATTCTTACATAAAATGGCAATAAATGAGCTTATACATTTACTATATTATCCCTAAAAAAGTTGATTAAATCTAATAGTCAACTCTTCCATTACCAAAATACATTTTCTTTATTTCTCATCAACACTTTCACCTCATCTTGCATAAAATACCGATCCAAAAGTAATTGTGTCAATTTATCTGGGACGGAGGGAATACTTAACTCTACTAACATATTTGAGGAAAGGTCCCATCAGATCTATTATGCTCCCCCCTGACTTTCTAAACCACTGTCTATGATTAACTGTTTATTTCCATGTCCTTAACTTCAAGCTCTTTAGCTAGTTGAAGACCTGTTATTTCCATGTCCATTCCCTCTTGCATTCGTTGCTCCATCGACATACAACTTCCAAATCTCTCTTGGGGCCTCAAGTAATTCATGGGAAATTGTCAGTGTGGTTTGAACTGTTAAATTGGAGATCGTGTTCTCCTAATTCTATGGCCCACTTCATTGTCTATCCAGAAGCTTCAAGCTTCAGCAGTACTTTTTGGATTGGATGGTTTATGAGAAGAACGATTGTATGCGTTTGAAAATAAGGTCGAACTCTTGTGGACACAAGAACCAAATCTATGACCAACTTTTCCAATGTTTTACAACCAATCTCTGGTTCCTGTAAAGCTCAAGTAACAAAGTAAATAGGTATCGTAGTCTTTCCTTTCTTTTATCAAGATCTCACTGATAAACATTGGAAATGTATAAAAATAGTCAGTGGCGGATGCAGCTTGGAGCCTGGGGTAATCCAGGTTACCCCAGGTAAAAAAAAATAGGGAGGAATTAGTATTAGGTTACCCATGTAAAAAAATTTGCCATTAATATTAAGCATATATATATTTTATATTAGTGGTTACCCCATTGATAATTTTCTGGATCCACCCCTGAAAATAGCACTACCCCTTTACAACTTCATCAAAGTTGGAGAAGTCTTTAGATGTTGTTTCATTTATTGGAAACCTTCTTCACATTCCTCCGTTCATTCCAATTGTTTTGCATTCTGATCAATATATAGAAAGAGAGTAAGATTTTTCCAATTGCCTTTGAAAGAAATCTACTCAAATCTGCTAAGATCCCGTGGGCTTCTCCATTTCATCAACGGTTATGGAGGATTCCATTTTGGCTATGGCTTCAACCTTTTCAAAGATACATCAAAGATCAAAACCATGACTTGAGACCGTAAATTCCAGGAATTTTCCAGCTCCCATGGAAATGACACACTTTGAGAATTGAGCTCTAGATTTGCCTTCCAAAAATCTAGAAACGAATTCTTCAAATCATGAAAAAAAGCCGTCATAACATATACTTTTGACCAACATATTATGCAAGTAGATTTCCATAATTCTTCCAAATTATTTCTTGAACATTTTGTCCACAAATGATTGAGAAGTGGCTCCTACATTGTTCAATATGAAAGGCATCTTCTTGAAACAAAATGTTATGATGTCAATGGTAAAAGATGTTTTCTCCTTGAATTCTTCGGCACCATCCTTATCTGATGATGAACCTTATGTGTGTTGAAAAATGTTAACACTTTATACCCAGTGATTGTTCCAACAAGTTGATCAATTGGAGGTGTGGATATCTATCCTTCAGACAATACTTGTTCATATTAGTGAAGTCAATGCACATAAGCGAGCCACGATCATGCTTCTTTACCGAGAAAATTAGCTATCCAATTTAGATATAACCCTTCTTCGTTGACATCGGCTTTTAACAGATTTCGTACTTCCTCTCTGATTGCATGCACTTGTTCTGGTGCAAATGCACAGCTCTTTTGCTTGGCAAACTTACACTAGTGTAGGAGAGTCCTATTAAAGGCGGTTCTATCAACAATTTAAAGGCACTTTCTAATTGCCTTTAATGGTTCCGCCGTTAATTGATAAGAAAATAAGACAGTTCCGAGAACCGCCTTTAAAAGTGGGTAGCGAAGGTGATTATAAACTGTCTTTTATTGAGTTCAGGAACCACCTATAATAGTTTCCCAACTCAAAATATTGTATCTTTTCGTCATACGGTGCAGACATTTCCGATATCGAAATATTTTAACTTCTGAGCTCGGAAATGAAAAATAGCTTTGTTTTGATTCTTTGAAAAATGAAATCCAATTTCTGGACTCGGAAATTATTTCTTGTGACATGTTTCCGTACTCGGAAATGTCATTTTGACCAATGAAAATGAAAATGGAAGAGAAGAAATACTTTCCGGAGTCGAAAATACAATCTTGTCTTGTGGTATAAATTTTATTTCATTAATTTTCTCAGCATGAAATACCCTTGACACACAGCCACAGTTTATAAACAATACAAGATATCATGTTGCACCTAAACAAAAATCCAAAGATAACGCTAACTGAGCAACACATTATACATAGGACTAGAAATCACTACAAAACTATTCCGACATGTCTAAGGTTCAATGTTTAGCTAACTTCAGTGTCCCTACCAATATATGGATTCCCTACTGTTGCGGACCGATTGAACATTATTTGCCGAGGCAATGAATTCCGTGCATTGTTGATATCATCATGCGAATAGTGATTCCCATTCCTTGCGGTTTGAAGTGTACCTGGAGAATTTGAAAGTATGTTTTTTTCCAGTAAATATCCGAGCAATAAAAATTGAATTTGGAAATAAAATTAATAAAGTCACTCACAATGTGTAGATCAATATAATCGCTTGATTCACTTGCTCACATCTCCACAGGTCTTCAAAATCACTCCATAACGTCATGATTTCACGTTTGGCAATTATATGGTTGTAGCCAATTATAAAGGATCATTAAATTTGCAAATATTTAAACAAAACTGAAAATTCCATATATACTTAGAATCGAAAAAATTCCAGGGTTTGTGTACAAAGAACACTAATTAATATCTAACCTAAAATTTAACCACTCTAATACTTTATTTAATCAATAAATGTATAAATCTAACATGTACGAGTTAAATCCAATGCATCATTTTATCATCCAACACCATTTAGACACCAAATCCATAATATAATACACAAATTGTGCTTACTAACAAAACCCTACCTAAAATAAAACATACAAAATGACACAATGTGAACCCTAACTAACATCATGACACTAAAATTTTGATTTTGGTGATTTTAGTTCTAAAATAGTAAACCCTAGCCAATTATTGAAGCAAGGATTTACCTATTTCATAAATCAAAGGATATGAAGTACTCCTTCAAAGCTTCTACCTACACATCAAACAAATCCCTTTAGAAGAACAAAAATTTCAATGAGAATTTGGACTAGATGAGAAATAGGAAGGAAGACATACCTTTAATCTTCAAAAAATGAAATCTCTAAGTGGTAATGAAAGGGATTGCAATGTAGGGTTTGGGAGTTTTGTTAGGAGAGGGATATGGTGGGAAAGTCCCGATTGTTTCAAATGGGTAATAAATGCCTATTTGAAAGCCCTCATGTGTATTTTTTCGTGATGCGAGAGGTTTTCAAGTTTGGAAACACCTATGATCATTTTTCCCGAACTCAGAAAGTACTTGTTTCTCTAGTATAAAGGGTCGGAGATATTCACAAGTTCGGAAACTCTTTTCCTCAATTAAAAAAACAGGTTATAACAGGCTAGTCATTCAAATCCCGAATTCAAAACCCTAGATTGGCCAACACAAAAACCCCCCAATTCTAAAATTCTTGTTACTTTCCAACCATACATATATTCAAAATGAGCCGTAAGAGTACGGGTGCAAAATCAAAGACAAGCGATCGGAAACCTCGTCCGGTCACAGAGATTGAAAAAGCCCAAAATTCATCAACGATACAGTCGAGCAAAGGTATGTCACTTTTTTGAAGAGGAGATTTATAAATTGGAAGCCTATATTAGCATCGCCCATAGGATAATTAAACTTAGACTATTTACTTGCACATTTCAAAACCCAACATTTAGATAAAACACTTTGTATAGATGAACCCGTTCATGTGGACGAAGTGATACAATTTTATGCAAATTTGGGCCAAGTAGGAACGATCGTGATTTAACTAGGGTCAATGGGAAAGACGTATTCGCGAATACTTATACAACTAATGCAGCTTTAGAGCCCCCCTACACCACCCCCGAGAAATTAAGGCCCAAGACCTCAATGACCCCCTAGAAATTTATCACACACATGTTTGGTCGGGCGTGAGCGAGACTACCCCACTCTGTCTGATCACTATGGCTTGGAAATATTTTAGGAGGCCAGGAAGTGATGCGGGAAAGGAAGAGAGCTATGATATCAACGTGTTGACCATAGAACAGTTCTAGTGTTTGAGTGGATATGTCTTAACGTCTTGCCCACGGGTGCCCAAACTTGCGAGTTGACCATTGCTAACATCATGTTGTTTTACAATGTCATGGAGATGGGGGTCAAGATAAACCCATGGTATGCCATCATCTCATTCATGTTAAAGGCCGCGCAAACAAAGATGAAATGTCTCCCTTGTGATAGTTTGATAACCGCTATGCTGAAGAAGGTAGGTGTTATTCCTGAGTAAAAGGCTCTTAGGATGGAATACTACGACAAGAGGTGGTTCAAACATAAGCAGCTTAGTCTCGGTTTTGACACCAAGTGGGAGTTTCGTCTACTACCCGGTGAAAGAGATAAAATTGCCAAGAGAGCTCGCGAAGCCGATGCAGAAATAGACGAGGCATCGAGCTCCCATACTTGATAAGTTTTTTTTACTTATTGTTGTAATTTAAGTTCAAAATGTATATACATAAAAATTTAACCAATTAAATTTGTTTAATACTGATTTTCATATATCGGCAGCGGTTGGAAAGCCAAGTTGAACAGTATTTTGATATATGCGTGCAGATATGATAGAGGGACAGGAGATGTTAACACGTGTCCATTCTCAACATGTTACGTTCCTGGAAGCCCGGGGTCTCCATCTGCAATTGAGCGATGATGACAAGCCGCCTAACTTTGAGCCAATATTCTTGGAGAGTGAAGATGAAGATGATGATGATGATGGTGATCATGGCTGGGACGATGGAAATGAGGGTCAAGCCATTGAAGAAAACAACGGGGCCGAAGATGAGGATGGGCTCCATCATTGATAAAATGGCTGGGTTGAAGATATTGTATAACTTTTGGAAGATTTGTATTTTTTTGGTTATATTGGCTTGATTTGAGAATGTTTGGATTTTTTAGATCGAGAATGTGGATTTGATTTGAGAATTTTTGGATTCATGTGTTGGATTTTGATTCATGTGTGTTGGAAAATTTGGATTCATGTGTTGGCTTGATTTGAGAATGTTTTGGTTTAATTACATTCACCGTGAATATTGAAAATATAATAGATTCATGTGTAGCATCTAACTTCAAAACTTTACTTCAAAGAACAAAATACAGACACTTTTTTGAGCTCCGAAATGTATCTTGCCTTTGTATTTATTGGCTAGACATGTTTACGAGCTCGGAAAGTATTTCATCTCATTTAGACATGTATGTACATATACGTATGTCATTTCCGGGCCGCTTCTGGAAAATTCTAAGCGTCCAATTTTTTCCAAAATATTTATTTCCAAACTCTGAAATGAATCGTCTCCCTAATGTATAGAGACGAATCAGAGTTTTTGATCTTGGAAATACTCAGGTATATAAAATTAAAAAAGGGCATCGATTCAAATTTCAGCAATTAACCCCAAATCCATAAACCCTGGCCTAGTTACGAACTCGCAAAAAATCCTAGTTTTCTCACTTCTTGCTAAACCAACCTACATTTTGTCATGGATATGGGAGGTTTAAGATGCAGAATCCCGAGATCTCGTTCAACCAGTGACAATGCCGGTTTCATTGACAAAAGGTCTGTTTCTCAATTTGCTCAAAATAGGTATGATGCATTGTGTGAAAAGGGAAAGTCATTAGATACATATCTTGTGGACTTTAATCAGTACCTAGCTATGGGGTTGGCCAATCCCCTCAAACAATTTAGTGAACATGTTGAAAATTTGCTTTCATGTGAAGAAAAAACATATTTTGATTATGTTTGCCAATTTTATGCTAATATGTGTGATTTGGGGAATGGGGATTATAGTACTACGGTTGGCGTATTTTAGATCCCGATCAGCCACTGAATTATTAATAAGCTTTAAGACCACCCATACACACCGAAATTTGTTTTCCTGAAGGATCTCGATGGTCCGTTAGATGATTTCTACGATCAAGAGAAGTGGTCGCTAGATGTTGATTATCCCTACATTTACTCGGTCGAGTGTAGTGAGTGGTACTTCCACCGGGATAGATTAGTTTTAGGGAATCCGAGACCTTTGATCTAACCTTTTTGAGCATAGATCAACATATCACATATGATATCATTAATATGAGTTTGGTCCCCTTGGGCGGAGACTTGACTGAGCCTAATTACACAACCCTCATTTTATTTTATTTGATAATTGATGGTAGAAAAATCAATCATGAAACGGCTATATTTAGGCATATGTTGCATTTTGTGACGTCGAAGAAGGTATTAACCCACCTACTGTATAGGAGTCTAATCACTCGTATTTTGAAGAATGTTGAGGGGTTGGTTTGACAAGGGGAGGAAAAGGGGCCAAAGTATTTCAACAAGACTTACTTCGAGAACAAGGGATGGGTGTTGCATGATCGTAAGTGGTTTGTTAAAACCACGGAAGCTTCTGAGGCGAGCAAGAGGCCACGAATTGAGGAAGGTAAGTCGGAAATGAGTTTACATCAATTTAGTTCACATCATTGTTTGTGTTTTATTTATTGTTTAAATAATTCATATGTTGCTCATTTTACTTTGTAGGTATTGAAAAGTAATACTTGAAAGGTTTCAAGGATTGCTACAAATTGATGCACAAGGAATTTTGCACCATGAAGTCTAAGATTAAATTCCTTGAAAAATCTGACCGAGCTTATGAGCGCCACCTTGCATCAACTTCCCGACAACGATTGGACCGATCAACTTCAACTAGCGACATTGAAGATGTCGAAGAATGAACTTTTGAAACTTTATCATGTATTAGTATCAGAGAAGACGATTGAATGTTGAATTTTAAGTTCTATTTGATGACTATTTGATATGAATGTTGAATTCAAGTTCTATTCGTATCGAGATGACTATCGAATGTTGAATTCAAAATTTTAGTTATTTGTTGCATATGAATGCTGAAATGAGTGTGCTTTTCTAAAACTAAATTGTTTTTCGGAATTCGTAAATGTTTTTCATATGAATGAATGCACGAATTACAACATATTCCGAACTCGAAAAGTGGACACGAACAATTAACAAATTCACACACTGTATCTACTCTTCGAGCCATGGAAACCACATGTTTTCTAAGTTCGGAAAACATTCATTCCTACTTTGTGAATTCGGAAAGTATCATTTTTAAAGGCGGTTTGACATAACCACCTTTAATTAGGGTCAATTAAAGGCAATTATTGAAAACACGTCTTTAATCAACCCAAAACTGCCTTTAATTGAATTTAGGGGACACATCCGTTTGTATACGATCTCTAAAACGTCATTTAAAGGCAGTTTTTGGAGAACTGCCTTCAACTACTGCCTTTAATTGAAGGCTCTCTAACAGTGATATACACAAAAAAGATAAAATATTGAAATTGAACATGTTCAATGAATTGGACTGCTTAATTATTATTTTTACTAGTGTAATTATTTTTCTTTTCGTAGACATAGTTCTTTTTTTCATATTAATCTTTCTCGGTCTTTCAATCCGATCGACTGACCACTATACAAACACTTAAAGGAAACTCTCCTTAACATGAGCTTAACTAGTAATTCAAAGAAAAAATGTTTTTAATCACTACCTAATTGAAATAAGTGCCAATATAACCTTTTGATAACTTAAAGTGCAAATATAACCCTGCCTAGTTGATGTAAGTGCAATTTTACCAATTCCGATAGTTGAAGACCGGATTTGATGGAAAAGTCAATTTCACCCCTACCAAAAAATAAGAGAAAAGTGTTTTTATAACCCTGCCTACTTGACATAAGTGCCAATATAAACCTAGATAATCAGTGTAAGTGTCAATATAACCCTCTATTGAAACTTTTAGCCAGAATTTTGTAAACATACATTTTTCCCTTATGAAAAAAATACAAATACAAAAAAATAGGAAATGACTTTATTACCCTTAGAGTCATTAATATCCAAAATATTGTCGCCGGACCACCGTCGTAACATGTAGGGATATATCGGCATATTATGAAAACTGATAAGGTTATATCAGTACATTCGCAAAAAGTGTAGGTTATATCAACACATACTATAGAACATATGGGTTTTGATGATATTTTGTTTTTTTGTCGTGTTTAGTCTGCATTGTGGGTTGGATGACCTTTGGTGTTGTACGTGGTTGTTATTTTGTTGTGTTTTTCGACTTAGGATTTTTTATGTTGATGAGTTTCGAAATGAGGCTACAATATGTGATAATGGTGTTTAATATGAATGGTGGTGTTATGATGTCGCATTTTATGGTGCATAAGATGTTTTTATAATGTGATAATGGTGTATATGATGATGTGGTCGCCCATTGAGGCCAGTCGAGTACCACTCATTTAATTTTTACAATATGTACTAATATAACCTTACATTTTTTTACGAATGTGCTAATATAACCCTATAAGTTTTAGGAATGTGCTGATATAACCCTATCAGTTTTTACAATGTGTTAATATAACCATACTTGTTATGGTGGCAGTGCAACAACGGTTCGACTGTGGTCCGGTGGCAGTCCGGTGGTGGTCCGATGGTGGTTCGGCGGTCCGGTGGTGGTCCGACGGTGGTCCGGTAACTATAAGGGTAAATTTGTCAACTCAATTTCAGATTTTAACGCTAAGGGTATTTTGGACATTTTACATATAGTCAATGCCTGAAAACGGAAGTCAATGCCAGAAATGAGGTATAAAGGTTATATTGGCACTTATATTAACTATTTAGGATTATTTTTGCACTAAAATTTATCTGAGTGTTATATTTGTATTTAGTCAAATAGGTAGGGTTATATTGGTATATCCCTATTTCAAACCTTATTGTAAAAAAAATGCAATTCAAACATATTCACAAATGAACAGTTGAAAATAGCTAAAGATAAGCACTAGAACATGAATGAATTTTTACTGCTAAATAGTCTCTAAAACTTTTATCTATACTATGCTAAAAAGGCGAGTTCATTTTCTGACAACGGGTTTAGGTATGGTGGCCCGTTCCTTTCACCTTCTCTTCTTCTTCTTTTTCACTCTGCGCCATCCCTTCTCCGCTGCGATGGCAAACCTCCTATCTCCGGTGAGCAAAATTTTGAAGTTGCTGGTCATCCCTCTTTGCGCCGCCCTCTCAAATACCTCTTCCCTTCAATCTAGAAGACGGTGACTAGTAAGTCGTACACGGTAGCCGGTAGACATTGAATTTTAAGGTCATCCTTTGCTGCTCTACTTTGCTTCTCCAATAACTTCGTCAAAGCCACACACCTTCTACATTAATCACCAGTCGCCAATCCTCAATTTCCTTTAAATGTACTAGAGATTCAGATTTCAAGCTTTTTTTTCCTTTTGCTTGGTTTTGCTTTATTTGGATTTCATATGTTGAGTTTATATATAGCTCACGTTTAGTTTATATTAGATGGGTTTTATAAAAAATCTTGCGTTCCTCTTGTGTAATTATTAAATTTACAAGTTTGATGTTGAATTTCCATGAAACTTATCAATTCTTGGGAAAATTCAGCCTCAGATGCCTGGCCTTTCTCAAGCGTGAGAGTTCCAATTAATAGTGGAGGCTAGGCTTGTAAGCCACTGACATCTAAAAGAAACTTTCTACTGATCGGTTATACAATACAAAAATTTTGTTTCTCCATCTTTAGTATGTAACTCCTTAACTAACAAGCTTGTTTGTTGAATTTCTACCACTTTGCATCCCCACTCCGTAGCTATTACCAATAATTCCATTGTTGTACTTAACTTTTAAAAAAAATGATTTTGCAAGTTCAAATGATAGTTACATTTGAGTAAACCTCGATTGTCTTCATGTAGACTCAATTGATGGCGGGAACGCTGAGTAGCTCTAAGTTGTCTCGATCTGGCTCTGGAGGCATTGTGCTAACAGAATGGTGGGCATGTTATTTGAGCTCTGCTTGTTTTAGTCTGTATTTTTTTAGAATAAAATAAAATAGTCTGCATGTGTGAATGATAATTCTTGAATTCTGATACAATATACTCTTGTTGGTCTTTTGCTCTAATTGTGATTCAGCAATTGTTGAGTACAGATCTGGCTCGGATGATTCACGCAAGAAACGGCTCTCGCACTGGTATTCTCTGTGTCAAGCTCTTGCCTTTTATTTTGTTGGTTTCGCTTGTGTTTTAAATTTATATGTTCAATGTATGCCTCATTTTATTTTTGGGAGATGGGTTTTAGGTACTCATGTGTTTTGTTTGTGTGATTGAAAATTTCACAGTCTTGATGTGTAATTACCAAAAATTGATCAAATCAGTATACTATACTTAACCAAAATTTGTTTACGATAATTTTTATTAGTGAGATAAAGGTGTGTTTTTATATGTTAGGACATTGTTTGATGTTTGGATCACAAAGATGACCAAATTTGTAAGCAGCAGATTTACTATCATGCACACAAAACAATTGTTTTTCCATCACATCTGACCCCTTATCCACCCTGCTTCTACCATAGCTCCATTTCTGGTGTCACTTTAGAAGCCATCTTTTTTTACCACCTTTGAAAACCTCTTCTTAATTCCTGATTTACTGCAATTTTAGTTTCAGTCGATGGTGATAGGCTTAAAATATATTGTATTAGTTTGACGAAATCTATGACTTCTATATGTTATACTTGATCATCCGGCCCTGAGATATCATTTCATCATATCTGTAGATCGGTTTGCCAATATGTGGCTATTATTTTCCGATATCTCCATAACTACAATTTGGACTTCCTTCCGCTGTTGTTTGAGGTGGACAGTCAAGACAACTATTATCTTTTGCTTTATTGCCATAATTCTTTATGTTTCAGAAATGTTATGCAGTTTTTAATTTGAACTTAATAAACCCTTCTCCGTAGGTTGAACTACTTATGACAGTGGAAAAAATTATGATTGTGATGATGTGGATGATATGACCAGGTGGGTGAGACACCAACCGTGACGGTCACTTTTATAGACCGCATCTTAGTTGAGCTTTTGAAGAAGGGTTTAGCGTTTATTGATTTTCATTGCAGGTATCTTGTTGGGACTACCGACATCCGTGCTTCTGTCATTCGGTAAATCTCATTCCTTGTTTACTTCTTTTTTTCTGTGGGAAGGGAAATGAAATGTCGATGAAAAGATATGATCCATATAGAAATCGATGAATGGAGTTTTGTTTGGTATTTTTTTGTTTTGAGCTCGAATCAATGGTAATTGTGATTGGGATTATGCTGTATTGCAGTGGTTTTGTTATGTATGTGATTCTTCAGCTTCTTGCTTGAAATGGATTGAGGACCTGAACAAGCATTGTGATGCTATTGATAATCAAGCGTAGAGGATGCATAGCAGCTGAATAAGCGAAGAAAAGCATGAGCTTGTCTTTCCATCATTTTGGAACAATTTCTTTGCTTCTGGTGTTTCTTTTGAAAATTTTGTTATGCCACACTTTTGCTTCTATGATTCTGCTCATATTTTGATGTTGCCCAGGTCCCGCGTTGTTGGAAATCAATCAGTGATATGTGGGGGTATTGAAATAAATTTTTTGTGCAGCAACTACTTATATGTAAAAAGAAAAGATGACTTCCTAAGATAATAAATGATGTGTTCTTTGTTGTTGCATTTTGTTTTGTTTTGTTTTAATCTTCATTTGCAACATTCTCAACATTTTGAAGATTGCACATTCTGCGGGATGGAACTTCTAATTGATGGGATATAGCCTTTGATTCAAGCCTATTAATGACTTTTTTATGCTCCAAGGGACCTTCTGTTCCTGATGTCATAAGAAATGTTGGAGAAACAATTTTGAGTGCTTCATTTTGTTTTATGTTCATTTTACAGAATTGATTGAATCTTAAATTATATGTTTTAAGACCTGAGCTACTCTCATCAAGTGTGTGTTTTTGTGCCAAACCTGTAATCTAATATGGTGCTAATTTCTCATAACTTTTTTTTTTCACAGTTGAAGATTATAAGAGGGAGTATATGCTTACTTAATTTTTTTATGATACTGAAGTAGGCCAGTTTAGTTTGGTGTTTCATATTAATCCACTGGCTGTTACAGAATGTTGTGTTTAGTTTTAAAATGTTTCGATGTGCTTTTTTTACTCTGTGTGAATATGTATCATGCGGCTGGATAGTTGTAGAAAGAGTTTACTTTCTCATGATAAATTGATAATTGGAGATCCTAATACCCAGGAGCAAACCGAAACAACAATGATGCAATGTTGCGCACTCCGTAGTGCTTATTAGGATTATATTGATAAGGTGTAAGTTAAATCATTAGGATGCTTTTTTGTTTGAAGATTTTTTAACGGAAAGTGAATTCCAATCATGAACTATTGCGCAATGTTTGCAGGGAGTAGGTTGAATGGTTGAGTTACCTCCTGGGTATTTGTCTGTTGTGTATAACAACATTGAGGAAACTGGTGGGCTTTGTATTTATGATGTGGTTCAAGCCGATTTCGAGCACACTGGAAGCCATTTCTGGGGATTTTAGAGCCAATGAGTTGTGCCAGACATAGTTACAACGACAAAGGTTGGTCAATTTAGTAAAGAAAAATGTGTTTTTCGACTAATATTTACAAGATAAATGGATCATTACAAGGCTAATTTCATGGGGTCAGCTTTGGTATAAGTATATCCACATAGAGGAGATGCTCGGGAATGTTGCTGGCACAAGCCAAATTTTTGAGAGGCGGATGCAGTGGCAGCCTGATCAGTAGTGTTGGCTTCATACATTAAGTTCAAGCTGAGGTACAATGAGATTGAGTTAGTTCGAGCCATCTTCGAGAGATTTGTGGACTGACACTCGATAAGGTCACTGCATGGATTAGGTTTACGAAGTTCAAGATGAAGAACGTGGAGAACTGCTATGAGAGAGCAGTTGGGAAGCTAGGTGACGAGTTACAGGCTGAGGAGCTGTTTGATTGCTAATTGTTTGAAACTATAAATTCCACCATTGCATCCGGGTTATAGCCACACAAAGTGTTGCATACCTTACCGAGTCTTCTTAACATACATCTTCCGTGCATTTTCATCTTCACCATTTATATAATCGGAATATATCTGAATTTTATAATCCCAAAAGTAACTAATACTTTAGATTTCACCATCTGAACTTAAAGAATCTTTGAAAATCAAACAAAAGCACCACTCCTTTACTAAGGAAGCAAAACCATACTAAAACCTCCCAAAAGGGGAGAAGAACTTTTCAGCACTTCAAATAAAATTTCTATATTTTCCCTGAAAAAATACTTTTCAGCATAATATTAGGTACTCGTATATCCCTCTAATTGTGCTGATGATTTTAAACTTTTAATATATTAAATTATACTCCATCCGTCTCACTTTAAACTTTCTAATTACTTTTTGCACAAACTTTAAAACAAGTATATGTGACATCTTTTTAATGGGTGATGAGAGTGAACCTACATAAATCAAATGAAATGAAGAGTTATGACCACATATTTATGACTAAATGTAGAA
>JAULKM010170012.1:0-15760 GCA_032355605.1 Rubia tinctorum | reverse complement strand
TTGTATCTAAATCCTTCATTTTGTAACCTATTTTGAGTCTAATGGATTTTTGGTCCTTACGAGCATCTAGATTCCTTCTGTGAGTGTAATATGTAGATTGCTCATAAGCACTTCGAAGTAGTTTAGAGAAGGCCATTTTCATGGATGGTAGAAGATTGAAGAAGGCCATTCACAATAATTGTAGAAGAAGGAAGGACACTTACAAAGTGGTAGAAGATAAAGTGAATAATGAGAGCAAATTAGAGGATGAAGAATGATCTATGTTTTCAAGCAGAGTTATGAGAATTATCCGAGAAAAACCAACCTCCAAGGGTGGCACCATTGGATTCGTCTTCTCGATTATTATAAAAACGACTACAAGAACTCTCAAAAATGAATCAACGGTTCAACCGGAGGAAGTAAAACAAAAATTGGACTGATTGTGTTGCGACTCACAAATTGTGTGTTGCGACTCGTGAATTAGAATTCCTGGGAGGTGATTTTTGACATTGTAGCATTACAAATCGCGAACAAGGCATCGCGGGTCGCGAATAAGGAGTCGCGGATTGCGAAAATCACCCTGAAACTTGCTTTTTACTCCCATTTTTCTTGTACTATAAATGACACTTCACTCATTTCTCTTCTCTTCTTGGACGAATTTCCTCTTTTCCAAAACCTAGTTTTATTCTTCTTCTTTTCTTAGTTTTGGTATATTAGTTATGTGTTTTCAATATCTAAGATAGTAATATTCTTGGGAGCAATGGATTGAAGCTTTCTTATCCATGTCTAGAGAATCATTTCTATCTATTAAATGCTTTCTTATTGTGTATTTATTGTGATTGAATTTGGTTGTTGAATACATCAATGACATGGGAAGATTGAGTATATGAATTGCTTGTATGATTATGAGTTGGGGTTTGGAGAAAAAAGCTAATTCTCTTTTCTTTTGATATAGAATCCAAGAGCATGAATTAGAGCTTCTAATATGATTGATGATTTGATGAATGCTAGATGAATGGGATAGTGTCGAATTCTTTATCGTGTTTGTTTTATGTAGCAAATGAGAGAAGTGTATGAACGTTGAACGTTCTTGACTAATTTTGTGTAAATGCATAAATTGGTTAAATGCTTATACACAGTGTAGTGTTTATAATTGTTACCAAGATGGTTGATTCTTTGTACTTAATGCCACTAATAAAATATTTTTAGGCGTTGAACGACTAAAGGGGTCATTAGTGAGGTTTAGCGAGTGATGTCGAATTCACTCTTGTAAACCACAATCAAAGAAGGGTAGAAGATTTATGTTTACAACAAGTAGTTAAAGTAGTGAATAGGTGGTGGATTCAAGGATGGATAAGAGGTTCGGAAGCGGATATCAATTGCCCCAAAAGCTTTGTCGTTTGTAGTTTTTATCCTTTTTTATTAGTTTGTTGCATGATTAGCACAGTTAGTTAACCTTGCTAGTTATATAGTCTTTACTTTCATAACTTAGGAAAACCAACCCAAAACCCCCCTCTTTACATGCTTATATATATATATGTATATATCTATATCTAGGCCTATATACACCCTTATATGCATGAACCCTTAGGAAAATCTCTCTTCTCTATGGACGACCCCAATTTGCCACTATCTACTTAATTATATTTATTAAGCATTTAGGGCTTATAAATTGTATCTTTGAGAGGTACGGTGTTTGAGCTCCCAAATTTTGGCGCCGCTGTCAGGGAAGAGACATTTATTTTTAAGTGTTTGGGCATATTTGGTTGAATATTAGCTAGTTGTTTTATTTGCCTTTTCTTTTTGGCTATTTTTGTTTGGATTTGGTATTGCTCGAGTTCTTGGTGAATTCTTATAGAGAATCCTTGCAATATCATTCCGATCTTTTTGAATAGAAAAAAAATAAAAATATGGAACATCTCGCCTCGAGGGAACTCATGATGAGAAGAGAGGCTGAACGAGCAATTTTTGTAGGATTTTTTATTTCAACCATCCTACCAAATCTCTCTATATGTTGAGGGATAGGCACTATGAGGAAGAAAGAACCGTTGGATTTCAAAACCAAGGGTACTATGAAGAGTGCTATAAAGAGAATGGAGTTGATGGTTTTCAAGGGCAAGAAGTTCAAGAATGGTATTCATACAACGATTCCAACAATCCGAAGTGGAGTGGTAATATATATTTGTGGTATGAAAATGAGCTAGAAAACCAACCTTACAAGCAATATAGTTATCCTCCACAACCATACACTATACCCCAAAACTAAGCCGAAGAAGAAGGTTTAAGTTTAACAAAAGCGGAGATCATGGATACATTAGAAATTTTACCAAGTTAACCAAGATTAATGAGGAAGTGTAAGCTCAAAATTCCTCAAGACTCAAGGCTTTGGAGGGGCATGTGAGTAACATGGTGGAAGTGATGATCCGAATGGAAGCTCCTTAGTCCAAAAATACACCATCCCAAGTCAAACTTGATGATACGGTGAGTGAGATCACCTTGACAAATGAGTTCGAGTTCGAAACGGATGAGGAGTTGGGTGTTGAATACAAAGAAGTTGAGGAAGAGGTGATTTGGCTACATCCATTGCCATCATAACTCCTTCCTCCACCTAGTGAGCATACTCCACTATTTTCAGAAGTTTTGAAGGCAGTTAGAGAGGAGACAAAATACTGTACCAAGCCTCCTAACCACCCCACTCCTTTAAAACCCACTCAATCTCCAAAAAACTTTCCTCTTGAATGTTTTGCAACCCCACCTCTCTACTTTTGGATGCTCATGGTGAAGGGGTACAAGCCTTACCCATAGGGATAACATTAGGGTTGTACCGACGACATTTAACATGCATAGCTTAGTCGCACCGATGACGTAAATAAATTTGGCTTTTATTTTGGTTTTTGTCATTATTTTGTCTTGATATTTTCATGGCATGTTTCCATGATTTTTTAGCAAAGTGAGGTCCATTGCATTGGAGAAGTTGAATAAATGATAGCCTTGACAAAGGGAATAAATCTTGGAAAATTGGTAAGAGAATTCTTCTAAGTGCTGGGAAACTCTATTCTTCTATTGCGATGAAAGAAGGAAGAAATACAGAATAGGCAAAATGGTTAGCACTATCTCAGATACTTTAGATGATGAAGACACTTCTAAGTTCGTCAAAATAAGAAAGCATCTTCCAAAATGGGAGAAATAAAAGGTTATAAAAATCTTTCGAAGTTACGAACATACATTTGCATGAAAGGTACAAAACATGAGAGAAGTCGACCTAGGAATTGCTACCCATTCTATGAATATTAGTGAATTGGTCAAGCTAATCAAGCAAAAGCAACGAAGCTTTACTAGTGATAGACAGTAAGTGATCCAAGAGGAAGTAACAGCATTGCTTCAGGCTGGTATTTTAAAGGAGGTAATCTACCCAATATGGTTAGTTACCCCGGTGATGGTAAAGAATGCAGACGCAGGATGGAGAATGTGTATCGACTTCACTTATCTAAATAAGGCATGCCCAAAATACTCTTATCCTTTACCTAAAATTGATTATCTAGTAGAAACAATATCAGATTATGAAGTTTTAGATTTCATTGATATGTATAAAGGATATCACCAAATATTGATGAACCCAGAAGACGCGGAATAAAACAGCCTTCATAACAAGCTTCAAAATATTTTGCTATGTGAATTCTGTTTGTCCTGAAAAATACAGGAGAAGCATATCAGAGAGTAGTCGACAACGCATTTCAAAATGAAATAGGACAAAATGTGGAAGCATATGTTGACGACATGGTTGTTAAAAGGAAAGGGATATGTAACTTCGCGGAAGACTAGAAAGAAACTTTGGATACACTAAAAGCAATTAGAATGAAGCTTAATCCCAATAAACACATAATTGTAGTAGGTGATAGAAGTTTCTTAGGATACAAGGTATCCTCCAAGGGGATTGAGACAAACCTAGACAAAATACAAGGATTAGTTGACCTTCCTAAACCACGAAAAGTTAAGAATGTGAAAATATTAATGTGATCCTTGGCATCGCTTAGTAGGTTTGTTTCAATGGCAGCTGAGAAACATTTCCCACTTTTTGAAGTCCTTAAGAAGGTAAAATAGTTTAGCTGGAGCGATGAAGGTCAGAAAGCGTACGAGTCATTGAAGGAACAACTTTATATTTGTACCTGGATGTTTCAACAGATGTAGTAAGCTAAATTTTGGTGAGTCAAGAAGGCAAAAAACAAGTACCAGTATACTACATCAGCATAATATTGTGAAAATGCAGAAAGAGCATACTTTATGGTTGAAAGGTTAACTCTAGTTTTTGTATATTCAGCAAGTAGATTGCGAACTTATTTTAAGAGTCATGGCATCATCGTCTATACTGATTAAAAAATCATGAATATCGTAAGCAAGCCCGAATCATCTGGTAGAATGACCAAGTTGGCTTTTGAATTGGGGAAATATGAGATCCAGTTCCAACCGCGAACTGCAATAAAGTCCCAAGCCTTAGAAGATTTCATTGTGCAGATGACAAGTGTAGATGTGTGAGAGGAAAATAAACAACAAAATCTAGGAATTGACAAAGGAAAATCCAAGTGCATAGACATCACATGGAAATTGTTTATTGAGGGAGCATCTAGCATGGAAGGTAGCTGCACAAGTCTACTACTGGTCAATCCAAAAGGAGGGGAGAACAAATACTCACTTCGTTTCGACTTTACACTCACCAACAATGAAATAGAATATGAGGCACTAATGTGTGGCTTAGACCTTACAATCAGGATAAAGGTCAAAAGCGCTAAGTACTTTAGCAATTCACAGATAGTAGTCCAGCAAGTACGGGAAGACTATGAAGTGTGAGAAAAGTAGTTAAAAAGTATTTTAGAATAGTACGTTAGCTCATTACCCAAATCGAATACTTTCATATTCAACATGTACCAACAAGTGGAAACACAAAGGCATGCACCTTGAGCAAGTTGGCGATAGCTAGATTCAATTCATTGACATGACACAAGGATGTGAAAGTGGAGGTCATTCCTGTCAGAAGTACAGTAATAACAACTGTGTCGACGATCCCGGCAGAAGAGGTAAACTGGATGACACCGTTAATAGATTACTTTGCAATGAGAAATTTTCCAACAGACAAGATACAAGGCAGAAAGTTGGAATTTCAATCTCACAACTACTTTTATGAAGGGGGAATATTATACAAAATATATTTCTTATCTCCATAAATAAAGTGTGTGGGACCATCGTAAGAAGGGAAAATCTTGAAAGAGGTGCATGAGGGATTATGTGGAAGACATCAAGAGTATTAAACAATTGTGAAGAAGATAATTTGGGTAGTTTACTATCTGCTAACTATGTTCAACGATGCATATAACTTTGTCCAAAAGTGCAAAAGCTCCAAGATTAATGCCCTAATAATCTATAAACTACATGATGCTTTAACAGGAATGTATGGAACTTGGCCGTTCGATAAATGAGGAATTAACCTAGTCTGACCATTTAAAAAAGGGAGCAGGCAATACCAGATTTCTAATTGTGGCAATTGAATACTTTAGGAAATGGGTAGAAGCAAAGCCATTAGGAAGAGTCATGGCAGAAGTATTGAGAAACTTTGTTACTTGTTGAATGGTGCTCAAAGTTAGGGACCGCACAAAATTTTACGTTTGTAGCCCATCCTCAAGCAAATGCCCAGGTGGAGGTAACTAACAGAGGACTATAGTTAAGAGCATTAAAAAATAATCGGAAGGAAAGCGAATAGGATGGGTGAACAAGATACCCAACACCCTATAGTCGTATAGAAAAACTATTAGACAACCAACTAGAGAATGTTAAACAGTCTAGTCTATCGTCATGAGGCAGTAATATCAGTGGAAATGGGGAACTCAATCCTTCGAGTAGAATAATACAAGGAGGATGATAATCGTGAAATGATGAGGTTTAATTTTGATGAGCTCGAAGAAAAGAGACAATGGGAAACTATAACAGAAGCAAAGTACAAAGAAAATATGAACACAACATACAATCAGAAAGTCAAAGACATGCAATTTTGAATTAGTGATCTTGTGTTGCAGAAAAATGAAGAAAGCCTGGTGGAAGAAAAAGGAAAACTAAGGCCAAAGTGCGAAGGCACATACAAGATAACGAAAGCGCACCAATCTAACTGCCACGAGTTAGAAATATTAGATGGCAACATCATTCCTAACACTTGGCATGTCATCAACCTAAGAAAGTTTTATGTATAGGTCAAAGTGGGGGGACAGAGAGAGTTCATTGGTGATGTTGGCATCTTTATTTAGTTTTGAAGGCGACATTATCGCAGACGTACATTATAAATATCGAAAAGTGTCTTTTGAGGCAACTTAATTTTGAGGTTCTTTACTTACATTTTATAAATAATAGTCAACTGTGGAACATCGCAAAAATAAATATCAAGTCTTGTAGTCGTGAATAATTGAGTTTGACCAATCACTAAGCAACAAGCTACGAATGTGTCAGAACATGATTAACTAAGTTGGGAAAATCAACAAGAGCAAGCAATAGATCTTTCGGTTCACACAATAAAACCTTTCTATTTTACAAGTTATAGAACTTGCGACTTTGCAACCTTAGTTTTGCAAGCCATAGATTTTGCAAAAAGGTGGATATTCCTACAAAAACATCAATGTAAGTATGCAATAGATTTTGCAGTTTGCATAATAAAAGCTCTCAAATTCGCAAGCTATAGATCTTCCAACTTCTTAAAATTAACTATGTGAGCAATAGATCTTGCAAAGGGACAAATATACCTACAAAGACGGTGACAAAAGCAAGCGATAGATTTTGCTGGTTTGTACACTATAAACTCTTCGTTTTGCATGCCATAGATCTTGCAAAATATTCAAATGTGAATACAAAAATGGTGACAGAAGCAAACAATATACTAGACAACATTGCAAGACAAAGGTTTATGACCTTAATTACGAAAGCAATAGACCTCGTAGTAAAAGTACAAATTTAAAATTGATAACACTTTATATTAATCGATAGCAAAAGAAGCAAATTCAAACATACAAATCAATATAACATAGGAGTACTACTTGAAACACTCTGAAAAACAAAATAAAACATTGAAAAAACATAAAATTGTCTACGCCTTGTTGTGCAAGATGAACCAGAAGAATCAGAACCGCCACAACGATGAGATTGTTTAGGCTAGTGCTCTCCATCCAAAATATGATCATACTACCATTTCACGTATAAGTAGGCAGGATGGAATGTTTGACCCCTTCGTTCCATTTGACCGAGATACCTTGCAAAGTACGCCTTAAAATCATTTATAGGGCGGAATTCCTCATTGTTAAGTTCCATACCTATAATATAAATAATGTCTTGATAATTCTTGTTTATAGCTACCAAATTTTGTACTTCATCCTCTAGTCAGATAATATGTGACCTAACATACTCAGATAAATTAATTCTCTACCTTCCAATATTTATAGTTAGATCTCCACAGCAAGTGGAACCACGAGATGATGATGGAAGGTCTAGAAGCTTGTCTTTTTAATCAATACAAGCTTGTTCAAGATGTTGCACATGTGAGTCAAGAAGATTACATTCAGCACGAAGGTTGCCCTTCTCACCATGTAACTGGGTATGTATAGCGAACTGTTCATGAAACCTACTTTTCCACCCACCCGAGGAAGAGGGAAGATGATGACACTCATTCTGTATTTCCTTCAATCAATCCAATAAATTGTTGATGCTAGAACATTGCTAATCAATAATCAAGGTCTTTTGATGAGTTTCGCGGGCCTTGCTTGCAGCAAAATTCTTAGCCTCCTCTTGCTGACAGGGCATTTTTACATACTCATTTGTTGGCACTGAATAAGGTTGTTTTGTTTACCAAAAAATTCTTTCAATTCATGAACATAGTCTTGTGTGTCCTACGGACTCTTCTTCCATCCAACTTCTAGATCATTGATATTAAGTTGCATATAATTTAGACAAATACCTAACGACAATGCCCATTCCTGAAAACTTCTGGGGAGATTGAGTGAAGGCATGTATACACCGACAGATTCAAGATCGACTAAGTTACGAAAGATATCCTTGTCCAAAGATTTAACACTGTAACCCTCGGGTACAAACATTCAATAGGGGCATGCCACAGAAGGAGATGGAGATTATGAGACTATCACAGGACAGACACACTAGCACCTGTATTACGGATGTCTAGGACCGATTTTTGGGGGTCCAAAAAACTGGTGCCTAAGTATCCGGTGAAACATTTTCACCATATTTCAAAAATTGGTGCTACATTTAGCACCGGTTTTATAAACTGGGACCGGTTTTCATGATACTACCGGAAGAAAACCGGTGCTAGGGTTAGCACCGGTTGTATTAAAGCTGTGCTAAATTGGCACCGTTTTTTTCGGTAGCACCTCTTAAATATTTTAGTAACCGACTAAGGGCAACCCAATATTATCCACTAGGATTGTGGGTGTACCTTCTTAGTCTACTCATATCATAAACAATATCAGGTCGAGTGTAGTTCACTAAAAACATTAAACTACCAATAATTTTTGCATGCTTTCCTTGAGACACACTTCTTCATTTATTTTCCTTTAAGTGAAAAGTGGAGTTATAATGAGTTCTCACTGGTACTACATCCAAGCTATTAAATTTTTTCAACACTTTTTCAACACAGTGAGACTGGAATATAATGAAACCATTATCTTTCTATGTAACTTTTACCCCTAAAATGATATCAACTCCCCCTAAATCTTTCATTTCAAATTTAGAGGATAATAATATTTTGGTTTCATTAATAACATAAATGTGTGTTCTGAATAATAACATGTCATCCACATAGAGACAAGTAATCACACATTTAGAATCAAATAGTTTTGAATACATAGAAGCATCAGATCCATTAACAATAAAACCAAAACTAAGAATAGTTTTAAGAAACTTTTCATACCGTTGTTTTGGTGCTTGTTTTAAATCATACAATGACTTTTTAAGTTTCAACACATTATTTTCTTGGTCCGTTATAGTATACCCCGGGGTTGCATCATATATATATATCTTCTTCTAGATCACCATTCAAGAAAGAAGTTTTTACATCCATTTGATGTACTAACATTTAATGTAGCGAGGCCAAGGAAAATAGTGCATGAATTGTATCTATTTTAGTTACAATTGAGTAAGTATAAAAGAAGTCCACACCAAAATTTTGGGTAAAGAATTTTATTACAAGTTTTGCTTTAAATCTTTCTATTGAACCATAAGTTCTTAGTTTTCTTTTAAATATCCATTTCCAACCTAATTCTTTAGATCCCTTAGAAAAGTCTACCATGTCCCATGTATTATTAATCATTAATGACTCGAGTTCACTGTTAATTGCTTCTTTCCAAAAGCTAGCATCTATAGATTTTATAGCCACTTCATAAGTTTCAGGATCTTCTTCAAGAAGGTGAAGAAAAATTACTGACTTATTTAATTCATTTATATCTTCGATTTCAGTTACAAAAACCATCAAAAAATTAAGTCCAAAATCAGTTTCTTTTCTACGTCTCTTACTTCTTTGAATATCATTATTACTATGTTCTGGTAAATGCACAAAAGTAGAACACGTAGATACACGTATCACATTAGGAGACACATCTTTAAAGGAAATATGTTTTCAAATAATTTAGCATCTCTATTTTTGCACATTGATTTATCATGTAATCGCATAAATATATAAGCATTACTATTTTCAACATATGCCAAAAATATAGCACCAACGGTTTTGGGACCAATGGTATCACGTTTGAAAGTAGGCAAAGCTACTATAGTCAAACACCCCCACACTTTTAATATTTCAAGTTAAGGGTTTATTTTTCCATAATTCAAGAGGTGTTTTATCTAATCTTTTATGGGCTACCTTATTTAGAATATGATTTGCTGATAAAACAGTCTCCTCCCACATTTCATTAGATAATCCAGAACTTCAAAGCATTGCATTCATCATATCTTTTAAAGTTCTATTTTTCCTTTCAGATATTTCATTTTTTTGTGGAGTGTAAGGTGCAGTGAATTCATGAATTATGCCACTCTTTTCAAAAAATTATTTAAAGAAGGTTATGCTGTATTCTCTTTCCATATCTAATATAAGTAATTTTATTTTCCGACCTAGTTGATGTTCTACCTCAGTTTTGTAGATTAGGAATTTTTGTTCTTCTTAATATTTAGTTCTTAAAAGGTGAATCTTAGTATACCTTAAATAATCATCTACAAAGGTTATGTAGTACTGTTTTCCACCTTTACTTTCAAAGTTTCTAAAATTTGCTAAGTTTGTGTTAACTAGCTCTAAGAGTTCAGTTACTTGTTGAGTTACTTGTTTAAATGGTTTCTTAGAAATTTTTGCTTCTATGTAAGTTTGACATTTTTCCAATTTAATTTTTGTCAGGTTAGGTAGCAAGTTCATGCTTTACATTATCTTAAGTGAATTTGTATTAACATGTCCTAAATGTGCATGCCAAATATCAAAAGATTCAACGACATAAGAAGAAGTAGATGCTTCATTAATAGCAGTGTTGTTCAAAACAAATAGCCCCCAGACATGTATCCCTTTCCCACAAAATGGCCATTTTTTATCACTAGTTTGTCACCTTCAAACACCAATTTGAGACTGATCTTGTTAAGTAGACCAAAAAATATTAAATTTCTATGCCAAGAAGGAACAAAGAGAAGGAGCAGATATTAAGTAGACCCACAAATTATTATTATGGTTGGGTTTGTTGGCATCCATGCGCTGGTAGCATTGTTAGGATTGATGACTAGTTCTGATGTAGATGTAGTTGATTCCTTTGTATTTCTTCATAGTTGGCCCATTGTTCTTAAAGGTGCCAGCCTTTTTGACCAGGTTCATCACCTTCTTGATGGTAGTTGAGGATTTGGACCTGTCAACCTTTCCAGATTCTACAAGAGTAGCTCTAACCGAATTGGAAAAGGAAGAGGGTCCCTTATCTTGGATGTTATTGGCTTCCTCAACCTTCATGTGGATAACTAGTTCCTCGAGAGTCATATCCCATTTCTTGTGGTTGAGGTGATTGCAATAATCAGACCAATATTCTGGAAACTTTTCGATGACTACATTGGCTTAAGGATATCGCACATCATCATTTCTTTTGCGAGTACTTCTGCATTAATATTTTCATTTTGATTGACCGGGTCCATAAGGGGTTTGTTGTCCACCATTTGGAATTGAGCCAGTTCCCAACCACATTTTTTAATTCCTTACATTATCAGCGCCATATTCTTCTCTAGCATCTCCTATATTGACTTAGCGGATTTTTTGGTGATGAACAAGTCAAATATAGGATTCATCATATTGTTGAGAAGATAACCCTTAGATGTTTTTTATCTTTCTCATACTTGGAAATCAACTCGGAAGTTTTCTTCGAAAGAACTTCAGGGGTGATTTGATTGGTGGCGGAAGTAGAGGTAGATATTTTGGGTAGATCAGTAAATTGGACGTAATCAACTTCTAGTTGTTCAAGAAAAATCAAAGCTTTTAAGACCAGTGGTTGTAGTTAATACCATTCAGAAGAGGTATTTTCAAAAGTTCATTCAAAAATCTTATTTGACCAGACATAGTTTTCGAAGAAGAAGTAAAAATTTTGTTTCAAAATTGTTGGTAAAATTTTTAGAATTCAACGACAAGAATGTATAGTTCTTTGCTTTAGAAGAAACTTTATTTCAAAAAAAAAATACTGGAAATTTTTTTTACTTTGAAAACAGAACTATGGGTGTGATGAATCATAGCCTTCAAAAAAAAATTTCCCAACCCGTAGTGCATAGTTCAACATAGGCATTAGTTCCCCAAGGTTACTATAGAATCTCACTAACTCGTGCACTTAAGGAGTAGCAGGAACTCATATTAATATGCTAAGAACTCATAAGTTTGAAAGCAAAAGAATTTAAAGAAGAGAAGGGTGTGTCTTGATCTGTTCACCGACTCGCCTTTTATAGCCACTAAACACAACAACCGGAGTGTAAACAATCTGGAACGTGGGAAGCATTTCTTGTTAGATGGGAATGTGGAGTTAGTTCTACATGGCTGAGTAAATCTCGGCAACAAAATGGAGTAAGTGGACTGAGTAAAAATAGGAACAACTACGACTCAGTAAAAAGAGTTTCACCAAGGTGAAAATTTCCATTCAAAGGTACGGAGAAAAAAAGGGATGGAATTTTAAAACGTTTGATCATTTAAAAGTCTCATAAAGTTGGACTCTCAAATTGACCAGGACAAAAAAATTATAATGGGCTTAACACCCGACCCCTACCCACCCACCACGTTCATCACAACACGCCCAGAGGGGCGGTGTGGTGTGGTGCAGTCAACTGTGGTGGTGTACCCGAGGTTTCTTTGTTCCTCTTGCTCAATCAAAGTAATAGTGAAGCATTTCCATATTTAAACTACCACATTCCTTCTAAACTTCCCATGTGGGACTAAAAGTAAAGGTAATTTTTTCCTTTTTTCCTTTTAAAATTAATTTTGGGCTGATTAGCTCATTTGCATTACTAACAATGAATAAGGATAAACCTTGGTTCTGGTGCGCAGCAAGGGTGGAAAAGGAGAAAGGGTGACAACAGCTAGGGTTAGAGTGTTAAATTAGGGGTTTGGTCTTATATATTTTAGGGCTTCAGTGTTATTAGATGGGCTTGTATTTTAGCTGAAACTAAAATCCCGTGTTTGGATTGAAACAAGAATCTATAAAAAAGTTATGTTTACTTTTTTTACGTTAAATAATCTCATTGAGATGAATTGAATTTATAGGCACTCCATACCTTCAAAAATAGAAAAGAGTATTTAGAAATTATAAGTATGTCACTTTCCCAATGTTCCTACTCGAATACCTCCACACCCCGTGTTAGTATTCGGTAGGCCAGATCGGGAAATAAACTATAGCTAGATGAGAGTAGACACTCTATGCAAAAAAAGGAGTTTTGTTATCGGATTATTGACCTAAACCATAGTTTACGTGAATAGTTCTCTCCATGCTTTCAGTCCAAAAACTAAGTATGTACTGAATAATTAGCAGTTTCACCCTTGCAAATCCGTGGTCAAAAGTTCATCCCAAGCACTGTGATCATCCTCAGCCTGCACCAAAAAATATTTGCATTTGTCCTTTTCTGACCGAACTTGAAGACCTGTGAGAAGGGATATAAAAGAACTTATGAGTAGCATCTAATCTGACTGTTAACTCTCAAGGATTGAATTCCATATTTGTCCAGGTTTATTAAACCTTTAATCTTATCAAGCAGTTGAGAGAAATGAAGAGTAGAGGTAGCCTTGTCCGAGATAGCATACTTTGCTAATGCATCGGCCACTGTGTTGCCCTCTCTGAGAGTATGTGTAATGTTTAATGATCTTAGTTTCATATGGATGCTAACCCCTGTTCAAATAAGCTCCAGTGAGCATTAACCTGATTTGTTACCATATTTACCACTTGGAGGCAATCAGATTCAAAGCAAATGGTTTCATAGGAAATGTGAGCCATAGTCTGTCCCAGATTAAGAGCAAGCATTTTAGGATGTATTGGAGACTCTCCTTTTGTATACTGACATACAACAAATAGAAGTGAGCTATCCTTATCTCAGAACACTAGTCCTAAACCAGACTCTTTTGTATTGTAGTTCCATGAGGCATCAACATTACATTTAATTCCATTAACAGGCTTTCTCCATGTTACTCTAACTATGTTTGGTTTTGCTGGTTACAACCATAAAGGGAAATAACCCCCAGATGCAAGCTCAATGTCATACTTATGGAAGATGTCAAATGGTTTTACAGCGTATGCATAAAAAATCATGCTTTTAATATCCCTCAGTAAGAGAGGCACACTAGGATTCTGATTCCCAAAGAAAAACTTATTCCTTGCCTTTCACAGATTCCAAATTGAGATTAAAACAATGTTGTGTATTAGTTGAGAGTGTATTGCTGTGGAACCTATTTTTGTAAGAAAGAATGAGATTATAACCCAGATAGAAATGAAAACTGGGGTCTGCATACCTAAGAAATTATTCACACCATTCCAAACCTCACCAGCCAGAGCACACTCATTCATGAAATGATCAAGGGAATCAATGCTATAACAGAAAGGACATTTTAAAGGGAGCTGAAATCCAAAATGAGAAAGAATATTATCAAAATGTAATAGTGAGTTCATGATTTTCCACATGAACACTGAAGCCTTTGATGGTATTCTATTGCTCCAGAATACCTTAAGTGAAATAGGGGTACCCTTTTTTTCTCTAAGGGAGTTGTAGGTTGATTTGAAGGTGAATGATCCTTTAGTTTCTGGTTCCCAAATAAGCCAGTCATTCCTGTGATCATGAGTTTGTGCAACCTGTAAGAATTCAAGCAAAGGAAGATCAATTAGTTCATTCAATCCAGGCATGAAGTCATTTTTAAATTCTATGAAATGTGCCACAATGTAATCAAGTGGGATATCAGTCATTTCATGATTTATCAGGTCTATAAGGGGGCCTCTATCTGTCCAATTTGAATTCCAGAAGGTACATTTCCCTATTCCATATATAACCCTAGTAAGCTGTTCAGCAAATACATTATCATGACAAATTATTTTCGAATTCTGAGAGGATTTTGCTCTTTTTGGTAGGGAAGCAATGAAAGAAGTCCATGGTGCTCTCGCAATCTGAAATTTCCACCAAAGTCTAACTGAGAAGGCCTTGATTATTGTTTGAATGCATCTAAATCCCAGCCCATTCTCAGATACTGTATAGCACATATCCCCCCACTTCTTCCACACCCTTTTTTTCTATAAATTAGTAGACCCCCATAAGAATTTAGAAAGTCTGCTTTTAATGAGCTTAATGATGTGCACTATTGGTTTCATAACAGCCCATAAATGTTGAGACATAGAGTATAAACATGAATTAATGAGTACAATCTTACCCCCAGAAGAGAGCCATATGTTTTTCCAGTTATTTATTCTCCTGTCTAGCATTTCAATCAAGGGTTGAAAGTATACAAATTTCATCCTACCATTAAAAATGGGAAATCCCATATATGTAAATGGAAAATAGCCTTTTTCATTCCCAGAATAGACCTGATTCGCCCAATTTTTTCAACTGTGGCATGCTTGCTAGTGTAGAACTCACTTTTCTCATAACCTATTTTTTGGCCAGATGTATTTTCAAAAACAGTAAGGAAATCTTTCATTATTATAAAATTCAACCTACTAGCTTGCATAAAAATGATCGTATCATCAGTATAAGAAAGATGAGAAATAGGGATAGCATTTCGAGGTAGAGCAAAGTACTGTAAACTTCCATTTTCAAAGATATAAGCTAAACTTCTTGTAAAAGCTTCAGATAACAAACTAAAGAGGAATGGAGAAAGGGGGTAACCTTGTTTGATTCCACGAGTTGCTCTGAAAAAACCAACTGATTACCATTAACTAAAACAGAGAACCAAGCCTGAGATAAGTTCTTCATGATGAAAAAGACAAACTTACCATGAAATCCAAACCGAAGAAGGATGCTATTGAGAAAAGGCTAGCTAACCCTGTCAAATGCCATCTTTAGGTCCAATTTTAAAAAGCAGTTTGGGTACCAATTTTTCCTATCTAAGAATTTAGCCATTTCTTTTAAATAGATAACATTATATAAGATATCTCTATTCTTAAGAAAAGCGGATTGGTGATTGGAAATTAGAATCTGCATATATGGTTTTAATCTCTCCATTAAGATCTTTGAGAAAATCTTATTGGAGACATTAGAAAGACTAATGGGT
>JAULKM010169995.1:0-15761 GCA_032355605.1 Rubia tinctorum | reverse complement strand
TTGGTGAACCACGTAAATCTTGTGTCTTGTTAATTTCGTTCATATTTTCTGTTCTTTCTCCATTCCGCACAACAACCGTTTATAAGAATGTTGTAGGCTACTATATCAGGAGTCAATCCAAGATGAATCATCTCTTTTAGAAATTCAAGGGCTTTTTGCAGCTTACCGAGCTTACAGAAACCGTTCATGATGACATTGCAGCATATGTTATTAGGCTGAAATCCCTTTCTCAACATATCCTCAAAGAGTCCCAATGCCTTCTCAATATCTCCGTCCCTACAGAGAGCTTGGAGAAGACTGCTATACGTGTATTGGTCGAGGGAAATTCCTCTAAATAACATCTCTTTCACAAGCTTCAGTGCTTCCTGACTTGCATTTTTCTTCAAATAACCATGAATCAGTGTGTTGTATGTAACGCAACTGGCAATGACTCCTCGAGGAACATATTCCAGTACATTTCCAGCGCCTCCTGCATCTTATCAACCAAACAGATCCCGTAGATTAAAGAGTTGAATGTGTATAAATCGGGTTTGCATCCTTTGCTTGACATTTTACGGACCACTTGTAGCGCCCGTTGGACGTTTCCATCCTTGCAAAATGCTGAGACAAGGCAGTTATATCCCACTGTATTAAGGGACAGATCTGCACGAAAACATCATGAGCTTCATTCATCCGACCTTCTTCGCAAAAGGCCGTGATCAAAGTAGCGTAAGTGATCAAGTTGGGAATGCAACCATTTCGACACATCTCTGTCAATGAATCACAAGCTGAAACAAAAGAACCCCTTTTGCAAAAGCCATGAATTCGTATGTTAAAAGTATAAAACGTCGGGCTGAATGCCAACACCTGACATTCTATTCTTTGTAAAAGCTTTTGCTTCATCAAAACGACTATTTTCTACAAATTCCTTGATCATAATATTAAAAAGGCGAATGTCAGGATTAGGGACTTTATTCATCAGTTCCCTGGCTTCATCTATGTGTCCTATTCTACAGAAACTATGCATCAGAACCCCTTAAGTTATAGCATCTGGATTAAATCCTCGAACTAGCATTCTATCCACCAATTTGCAGCTTCATGTATCCCATCTGATCGGCAAAGGCCAATTACAATATCATTGAAAGTGTTGGTATCTGGTAAACTTCCCATCAGAAATATCTCATCCAAAAGCCTCAATGATTCGTTTACTCTGTTAGCCACAGTGAACAAATGTATCAAGTCTGATAAACTATGGAATTAGGCACACAACCATACTTCTTCATATCCCTAAGAAGCAAAAGTGCAGAATCCAATTCATTAACCATGCAAAGAGGCTTCGTTACTCGAGCAAAGCAAGACACGCTAGGGGAGACACCTTTATGCAGCATTTCATGGAACACATTCACATAGAAACTAACATTGGTGTTTTTAATTAAAAATTAATGCAATTAAATATAATATTTGCATCTCAGATTTAAATATGACTAAATTGTATTTTTGGTCCCCAACATATATTGCAATACCATCTTTTGGTCCCCAGTGTCAAAACCGCTTTTATTCAGCAACCAACAAATACAAGATGATTTGTTTGGTCCCTAAAGGTGGTTTTCAGGTAAACCGGATTTATTTTCCGATATAGCCAGGAGTATTTTCGTAATTTTACTAATTAAAAAACTCTGAATTTAATTATTTTTGATTTTAGGTACATTTTAAAAAAGACACAAAATTTCAGGGGCCTAATTGAAAATAATAAAGTTTTGAATCCTAATACCTCTTCTCAGCAGCGTGGGGAAGCGGGTGGCAGGGAAGAGGGTGGCGGGAAAGAGGGTGGCAGCAGGAAGAGGGCAGTGGCATAATTGGGTGGCGGGGAAGAGGCTGGCAACCTGTTACAATGAAGGAAGTCACCAGAGTTAAAACTGTATCCGCCATTGCATGGAGTTAAAACTGGATTCGCCATGGAGTTCGTTATCCTACCAACCTGCTGCCATTGCATACCACTGAACCCGCCGCCATCCAAACTCTGCTTCCTTTCTTCTCCACGACTCACCATTGCTACCACAAATAACCGCACGATGAATCTCCTCCATCAATGCCACAATAACAGCAGTCGAGTTCTCCAACAAACTATTGCCAGCTGCAGTAGTAGCCTTGTGGTCGATCATGGTAATTTTTTTTTCTTTCAGGCATTTCATCAAATATTTCGAGAGCATCCCATGTGTTCCTTCTTATTCCAATTCTGATCCATTTCTCAACCGGTGGGATGATGTTTTCGCTCTTCCGCGAAATGGGTTTCTCGAAGGTGACGTGGAAGCTTCGTTGAATGAAAACCCAAAATGACTTTTGAAAAAGTACTGCATTTCCCAGTTTTGATTAAAAAGTTCTTTACCAGTTTCTTCGTTTTGAAAACCATAGAAATCGTTATCTAGATTTTCCAGCTGCTCGATGGCTTCCTTCATTGTCAGAAGAATTGGGTGGCGGGAAAGAGGGTGGCAGCAGGAAGAGGGCAACGGTGGAATTGGATGGCGGAGAAGAGGGTGGCAGCAGGAAGATGGCAGCGGCGGGAAGAGGGCAGTGGCAAAACTAGTGTCGCGGAAGAGGGTAGCGGCGGAATTGGGTGGCAGGGAAGAGGGTGGCGGCAGGAAGATGGTCAATTTTTTTAAACTCAGGGGTATAATGATCATTTCACCGATTTTTGACAAATTTTGCCGTTGATTTCACCTGAAAACCACCTTTGGGAACCAAACAAATCATTTTGTATTTGTTGGTTTCCGAATAAAAGCGGTATTGACACTGGGGACTAAAAGATGGTATTGCAATATATGTTGGGGACAAAAAATACAATTTAGTCTTTAAATAAAAAGTTATAAAAAATTTATAAAAATTAATCTAAGAATAGTCATATGAATTATTAAGTGAAATAATCAATACACACCTTGATCTTGCACTTAGTTCATCCTAAGCTATCATACATGCCTCGTGTATCAGTTATGGGGCTTTACTAGGAATTTTTTAGGGAGGACCAAACTATACATACAGAATTAATTAAGTTTGAGTCAATCATCAATAATAAAGCACAGTACGTTGTGTATCATCTTCAATAAATTTTTTTATAAAAAATTAATCTAAGAATAGTCATATGAATTATTAAGTGAAATAATCAATGCACACCTTTATCTTGCACTTAGTTCATCCTAAGCTATCATACATGCCTCGTGTATAGTTCTGGGGCTTTACTAGGAATTTTTTAGGGAGGACCAAACTATACATACAGAATTAAGTTTGAGTCAATCATTAATAATAAAGCACAGTACGTTGTGTATCGTCTTCAATAAATAGTGAATTATATTTGCGCAAAGTGGCATAACAATCTGATAAGGACGAAGAAATAAGATCAAAAGCAGGCAAGAAAAAATTGAGTTTGAAGAGCTAGAAATTGAAAGAACCTTGCATGTGGAGAAAAGCTGAGCCCAGTTTCCAGCAAGCATGGTGATTGTATTCCATCTTCAACAAAGGTTCCTAAAAAAGTAACAAAGAACAGAATTACGTAAGCTTTTAGAAAAATATATCCACACAGCACTGCAAACAATCATCTAGCAAGAGCAAGATGAAGGAAAATAGAACTTTTGTAGCTATAGTTATATTGTTCAGTTACATGAGGCTATAAATAACAAGGGTTGTATATAGATTCCCGAGCAGGCCCTTCATTTACACTTCTTGATACCTATTGGGCCGCTCAGGCCCATACATTATCAGGCCCCCAGCCAGTGACCTGGCCAGGTAGATAGATCTGCGGTTTGGTGGCTGCATCGGACATCTTCCGTTCACACCTTCCAGGGAGCAGAGAGCGTCCCTGGAAATACATGTTGCGCTTTGGCGCCCCTTCTTTGTTTTCCCTTTTTTGAATATGCCCGCCAACGCATGGTATTCCTTTCTTTAGCGCGCCTATCGACGGTTACGCTACCTGTTTGGATGTCCGCCACGTGTCCCATTCTGACAGTTTCCTATACGCTGGCTGCGTGATCTTCGCTTTGTCCCTAGGCGGTTATCATTACCTTTGTCGCCCTGTCTGTCGAAGAAATTAACTGCTTTTGTCCACTATTTATCTTCCTTTTTCTGTCTTCACCCATCCATATTCTCCGTCATTTTCCTTTCATTGTTTCTTTTCTCTGCGATTATGCCCGCTTGGCTTTCTTGGCTCTCGTGCTGCTTTTGCCTCTCCTTCCAGGTACCCTTTCTGCTTTCTTCTTTTCCTCCGGTCATTTACTTTTTATCATGGTTTCCACCGTTGGTCCCCCGAAAGTGGATTCGTATTGCGATACTACCAACCCAGATTTCCGGGCGGCCCTTCGCGTGGTAGAGGCCGCCTATAATGCTCAAAATGTTCTCTTCAATGACATTTGCAAACATATTCTTCTGCCTGGGGTCAGCCAGACCATCTTAGATGTGCCCGAGGGGATGATAGTTGTTTACCTCGAGACTCTCAAGCGGTGTTGCCTTAGGTTCCCGCTTTCCCCTTTTTCCAGGCCACCATAGCTTTCTACGAACTACGCTTGATTGACCTTCCTCCCAACGTTGTTAGGGCCATCTTAGGTTTTGAGGTTCTGTGTCACCTCCTCCGCATACAACTTTCTGTCACCCTGTTTCGTGTCTTCTGTCACTCTGCCAGGCTTCCCCAGACTGGGTTTCTTTGGAATTTCGGCAGGATGAGGTCAAGTTGTTAACCAATCTTCTGACCCGCGTTGAGTGGAAAATGTGGTTCATCTTTTTGGACAAGGACCTTGTCTTGGGCCCTGCGAATGAGGAGAGGCTAATCCATCCTTCCGGGCCGGAAAGGGGACGGGATCTCACCCTCATGCTTTTGAAAATTTTCCCTTGCAGTCTGTTATTTCTCGTCTCGAAACCGTGAGCGTCAGATAGAACCACCTACTGCGTAATTCCAACCTTCATGCTGTTGGTCTGTCGTGCTTCCATGGCGCCCTTGCTTCCAGCGGGGGCATTTCTAACTTGAGCGGTATTAACTAACTTTGGTTGGGTTATTAACTCTTTCTGTTATTTTCCTTTCCTTCCTGCTGTTGTTTCCCAGCCTTAACTCACTCATTAATTTTTTTTATTTTGCAGAGATATCTGTGGCTGCCTTTATCGGGGACTTATCGAGGCTCCCTCGCCGGGCTGGGAGCAGCCGCCCAGTTTCTCAAGCATACAACGCAACTGACGTCGCTAACCAGCAGGTGGAGGCGAAAGATGTCTCTGACACTGACGTCTGCAATGACGAGCCTTCTCTGAAAATGACCTGCCACAGGCTGCGGTGAAAGGGAGAAATCAGTGGTGCAGGTCCCAGCTTGCCTCCGAGAGCCCTCTTCTTGGGGTTGGTCCCGGATACCCCATCGGGCAGCCAACATGGTCTCATTCTGTCTGCCCCGCCTGCTTCAGCCACCCCATTCTCACCTCCATTTACTTATGCTCCTTCGCCCTGAGAGTCAGATTCGGGCCCCCTGCGCAGTGCCTCTGCACGGATAAAACTGGTCTTCCAGCTGTTGCCTATTCTGCACTTTACGCTTGGCTGCGTGAGCACTCCCTGAATGTAACTGGCACCAACTCTTTGGTCGATCCGTCAGCTGCGACAGTCCTGGAGGTTCGTCCTGTTCTCTTTTTTTGTCTAACTTACGTTGTTCTTGCTGTGCTTATTTGCTTTCTTCCTTTCCCTAGCACCTATGCTCCTCTAGGGCCATGCAGGAAGATAATGACAGCCTGCGTACAAAGGTCACCGAGTTGAAGCCTGGCCTATCCTCCCTGCGTTTCCTGGCTCATCATGTTGCGGAGCTGGAGCAGGATCTGGAGCTAGAGAAGGGTGTCTCCGGCTCTCTGCAGAGTTCCTTAAGTCGCGCTGAGGCCAAATTTGTTGAGTTGAGAAAATTTCAGGAGTGAGCCTTCACTCAGGGCTTCCTAAGCCTTTACTCCCGCGTAGTGCAGAGCAGTAAGGCCTCTGAGCTGCTGAACGATGCTTTGATTAGGGCCATTGACCTCTACTCCCGCACGGAGGATAAAGATCAGCTGCGAGTCGACCTAGGTGATGCCTTTATCCCTTTTCGAGAGTATAGCTTCACTGAGTACTTTAGCCAGCTGCACCCAGTGATGTCATTGGCCGAGCTTAACAGTTGGACCCCCGACAGCACCCCCCGAGAGGTCGATGAGCACTCCTCTAACAGGATTGAAAAACTTGTTGAGAGCTAGGTTATTCTAATCGAGGAAATTACTCGGGATTCTGGCTGCCCCGATGAGGGGGGCGACGCCGAAGAGGTCAGTGCCGGAGGTGCAGGCAATGCGGAAGGCAAAGGTGAAATGATTGCCATGTTTGTTGACGGGGCTGACAAGGAGGGCGACTCGGCGAAGCTTTGAAGAATGAACACTTGTTTTCCTCTTTTTTTGTTTGTAACTATTTCCCCTGTTGAGGGATGGAACATTGAATGTTGCATATTGCACTTTCTTTTGACAACTTCCTTGTTTTTCTTGATTAGCTCATTTCCCCCTCATTTTTTGCTTCCTTACCATCCTTGTGTTATTGTGCTTGCTGTTGGGACCAACACTTAGTTTGTTACCCATTGCTTCATGCTTCCCTGGTCTTTGCATTGGCCAGAAAGTCATCTTGCACGTTGCGCTGACAGTTAGCGCCGACACAAAAACTTGAGCCTGAATCAGGCATTGTCCTGCATTGGGTGCGGACAAATCTTCATTTATCTTAGCCCTTTTGAGATTCGGTCTGCACTTTTCACCGGCAGTCAGCGCTAGCACAAAAACTTGAGCCTGAATCAGGCATCGTCTGGCACTGGGTGTGTCTGGACGTTCATTTATCTTAGCCATTTTGAGATTTGGCCTGCACGTTACGCCGACAGTTAGCGCCAACACGAAAACTTGAGCCTGAATGGGGGCATCGTCCGACACTGGGTGCGGCCGGACGTTCATAGATCTTAGCCATTTTGAGATTCAGCCTGCACGTTGCGCTGGCAGTCAGCGCCAGCATGAAAAATTAATCCTGAATCGGGCATTGTCCGACGCTGGGTGCGGTCGGATGTTTATTTATCTTAGACCTTTTGAGATTCGGCCTGCACATTGCGCTGGAAGTCAGCGCCAGCACGAAAACTTGAGCCTGAATCAGGCATCGTTCGGTGCTGGGTGCGGCCAGACGTTCATTTATCTTTGCCCTTTTGTGATTCGGCCTGCACGTTGCGCCAGCAGTTAGCGCCAACATGAAAAATTGAACTTGAATCAGGCATCGTCTGGCACTGGGTTCATCTAGACGTTCATTTATCTTAGCCCTTTTGAGATTCAGCCTGCACATTGCGCTGGCAGTCAGCGCCAACACAAAAATTTGAGCCTGAATCAGGCATCGTCCGGCACTGGGTGCGGCCAAACGTTCATTTATCTTAGCCATTTTGATATTCGGCCTGCATGTTGCGCTGGCAGTTAGTGCCAGCATGAAAACTTGAGCCAGAATCGGGCATCGTCCGACGCCGGGTGCGGCTAGACATTATTTATTTTAGCCCTTTTGTTATCCTGTATTCATTGTCAACATTTATGCAAAAAGGGGAGGGCAGGAAACGTAGTCTGGAGTCTTCTCAGGATCATCTTCCTCCTAAAAGTTCGATAAGTTTGATCCCTTTTGGGACCCCGTCTCGCCTGCCCGTCACATTAAACAGCCCCAAAACAATTATCATGAATACACAGATTTACAACCACTTTAAGCATAGTACCTTCTTAGGTTTTCCATGTTCCATGTCCTCGGAATCATCCTTCCATCCATCATCTCCAGCTTGTACGATCCTTTCCCTAACACCTCAATCACCTTGTACATGCCCTCCCATACAGCGTCCATCTTTTTCTGTCCCTGGGCTCGACTCGCTTCATTTTTTCTTAATGCCAAGTCCCCCACTTTCAAGGCTCTCGCCCTGACTCTGCTGTTGTAGTGTTGTTCCATCCAGGATTTGTATGCTGCCTCTTTTAACGATGCTCTCTCTCTGAGCTCATCCAGGGCTTCCAAGCTTTCTCTGATAGCTTCTTCATTTTCTTTCTGGCTCAAAGGTTCTGCCACCCTCTTACTGGGCGCTGCTACTTCTAGGGGAATTATTGCCTCCACTCCAAAGCACAACCTATATGGGGATTCTCATGTTGCTGTTCTTGGCGTGGTACTGTATGCCCAAAGTATGCTAATTAGTTTTTCCTCCCATTCTTCTCCGGCTTGTCCCAGACTCCTTTTAGTCCTTGAACAATCGTCATGTTCATCACTTCCATCTGCCCATTTTCCTGTGGTGGACCACATATGTGAACTGTTGTCTTATGTTCAACCCCGCACACCATGATTTGAAAGGCTCATGGGCGAACTGTTTTCCATTTTCACTCACAATCACTTGGGGGATGCCGAATCTGCAAACTATGCTTCTACAGGAAAAAGTTATGATCTTTCTCATTGTAATGATTGCGACAACTTTCGTCTCTGCCCATTTAGTGAAATAATCGATTGCCACGATTAAAAATCTCTTCCTGCCTATAGCTTCTGGGAATGACCCTGCGATATAAGTCCCCCACTTTGCGAAGGGCCATGGTGACCTGATGCTGGTCATTCATTCTGCAGGAAGCTTCTCCATTTTTGCATGCTCCAGGCATCTGCGACATTCTTTGGCCTTTTTCTTTGACTCAGCTCTCATAGTTGGCTAATAGTACCCTGCTCTTACTGCTCGCAGCGCCATCGTCCTTCCTCCCTGGTGGCTGCCACAGCTCCCTTCGTGAATTTCCCTGAGAATTAATTCTGCCATCTCTGGACCTGCACATCTAAGCCACAACTTAGTATAGCCCCTCTTGTACAATAACCAATTCCTAACGGAATATTGCAATGACTTTCTCCTTATTGTTCTCACCTCCTTTTCCCCGGTCGGTAGTTCTTCACGCTCCAGGTAATTTCAAATGGGTGTTATCTAATCAGTTGTTGGTCCTTGTAGCATTTCTATCAGTTTCGTGTCCGTTGACCTGCATTCTAGCTCCTCGACTAGCACCGTCTTTTTCAGATATGCATGATTCGAGGAGACCAGCTTGCTCAAAGCATCCGCTCTCGTATTCTGAGACCTTGAGACCCCGGTGATATCAAATTCTTCGAACTCGGCAACCAAACTTTTTACCTTGTCCCTGTACTTCATCATCGCCAGTTCCCTAGTTGTGTACTGTCCATTGTACTGGTTGGCTACCAGCATCGAATCTTCATAGGCCTGCAGCCTCCTAGTCCCCAACTTCCTAGCTATCTCTAGGCCCGCAATCAGAGCTTCGTACTCTACTTCATTGTTGTAGGATGGGAACTTGAATTGTAAGGCATATGTTGATTCCACTCCTTCTAGGTCTGATATTACCAGGCTCGCACCTTCCCCCTCTACTTCGGATGCCCTATCCACATATAGCTTCCATATGTCCAGGTCCATCTTCTCGCCCCAGCTCGCAGGCTGAAGCTCAACCTCTGCTGTAGCCTTTTTCATCTTCTTCTCCTTTGGCATTTCTGCCAAGAAATCTGCCATCATTTGCCCCTTAATTTCTCTTCTCGCGACGTATTCGATGGCATGCTATCCTAACTCCATAGCCCACTTCATTAACCTCCCTGAATTTTCTGCCTTTGTCAGTATTGCTTTGAGCGGTTGGTTCATCAGGATCACCACAAGATGAGCTTGAAAGTACTGCCTCAGCCTTCTCGCTGCATGGACTAGGGCCAATGCTAGCTTCTCCTGACTCGTATACCTCTGTTCAGGGTCCTCCAGGGCCCTGATGACAAAGTACACCAGTTTCTGTATCTTGTTTTCTTCCTTAACTAGTGCCCCGCTCACGACCTCATCGGTCGCTGCCAAATACAAGTATATGGTTTCCCCCATTCCTTAGACTTGTTAGTGTGGGTAGATCCTTCATATATGTCTTCAATTCTTTGAATGTCTTCTTCTGAGACTCCCCCCATTGCACCGTTCCTTTCTTTTCCACACATCATTTCAGATTTTTGAAAAATGTGAGTGCTCTTTCAGACGCTCGCGACATAAAATGGTTCATAACGGCTAGCTTCCCGTTTAGACTCTGAACTTCCTTCACCATGCTCGGCGGTTTCATCTCTAGGATCACCCTTATCTTTTTGGGGTTCGTCCGCAGGCCCTCGTTTGACACCATGTGCCCCAGGAAATTTCCTGTTCCTATTCCAAACTGGCATTTGGTAGGGTTCAGTTTCATCCCAGTCTTCCTGAACTGCAATAGAGTCTCCCTGACATCCTTAATGAAAGCCTCGTATTGGCTGTTTTTTTACCATGTCATCCACATACACCTCCAGGTTCCTCCTAATATGTTTCTGGAATACTTTGTCCACCACCCTTTGATATGTTGCCCCGACATTTCCCAGGCCAAAAGGCATCATTCGATAGCTGAAAGCCCTTTTTTCCGTGATGAAATCAGTTTTCTCCACGTCACTTTCCAACATGGGAATCTAGTGGTATCCCTTGTATGCATCCAGAAAACATTTAATTGGATAGTTGGTAAGAGAGTATACCTTTTGGTCAATGGCCGACAAGGGGTAGCAATCCTTCGGGCAAGTCTTTTTCAGATATGTGTAGTCTACACACATCCTCCAACTACCGTCCGATTTCTTAACCAGCACTGGGTTTGCTAGCCACGTTGGGTAAGGTGCTTCTTCCAGGATCCCTACTGCCACTAGCTGGTCCACTTCTTTGTTGACCGCTTCATTCCTCTCTCTACATAATATCCTCCACTTTTGTTTGACTGGTCTACAAGACGAGTCCACCTTTAGCTCATGACAGCCTACGTCCTCCGACACCCCCGTCATATCCTCCGTCTTCCAGGAAAAAGCTTGTCTATTTTCCTCCAGGACCTTTATCAGTTGGTCCTTCACCCGAGACGGGAGGTCAATCCCTACCTGCACCAATCGACCTTTGTTCAAAACTATCATTTCCACCTTCGCACCCAACTTCACTGGGTCATTTTCATCATTTTCACATGTGATTAATCTGACAGGCTTTGTCTTGTTGACCTGCGTCACACTGCCTCCGCCTTCATCACCTCGCTTCTTCTTGTTGAGTGCGATCCTGTGGCATTCCCTGGCTCTCTGTTGATTCCCCTTCACCATTTCTATTCGTCCTCTGGTCGGGAATTTTAACAAAAGGTGCAGGGTCGACACTATGCCCTTGAGCAATCTTAACGCTGGCCTACCCAATATCAAATTGTAGGGGCTATTTTCCTTTACAACTATGAACTACATGTCCACCTTCTTGCTTCTTTCGCCTTCTCCCACCATCACAGGGAAGAGTATGGTTCCTTTCGGCCATACTATTCTATCTGCGAAATCCACCAGTGGGGTGTTTGTTTGCTCTAACTTCCCCTTGGTATTCTCATCCAACTTCTCAAAACAGTGCCAGTACATGACTTCCGTCGAGCTTCCTCCATCGACGTATGCCTAGTGAATCCTCTTATCCATTATCTTGACTGTAATCACCACCACGTTTGCCCCCGCAGGTCAATATGATATCGGGGCATTGTCATCGAATGTTATGCTTCGTTTGCTCCCAGTTTCCTCTCATCCGGTGTCAGCCGTTTGGATTCAATCTTTCCCCCTGCACTCTCACCTATGATGGCATATATGTTCGTCACCGTGACAGCTGCCCTTTTCCTTTCGCCCGGGGTGTTCTCTGTCTGCCTTTTTCGAGGCTCGTCAACTTTCTTAGCTGGGCCACCTCATTTCCTTTACCTCACCTTTGCTCCCTGTCAGAGCTCTTTTCCCTACCCTGATTGTCTTGCTGTTTGCGGTATCCTCTGCACTTGTTCTTGCCCTGGTAGGTGGCCCTATTATGCTCTTTCGCGCTCTTCGCCAGATGCGCTAGCTCTCCCCTCCGTACCACATTCTCTATGTTATACCTTAGGTGAATGCAGTCGTTCGTGTCATGGCCATGGTCATCATGGTAATCACAAAACTGAGACTTGTCTCTCCTTCCCGGCAACATTCTCATCTTAGGCGGAGCATCTAGGATGCCTTTTCCTAAGTACAAGGTGAAGATCTCCCTGGGGGTTTTGATCAATGGGGTGAATGCCCTCTCTGACCTGTTGAACATGCCAAACACCGGTTTGTTCCCTGTTCGATCCACCCCTGTTTTCTTGATCCTTCCCCCTGAGCTATCCTTGTCAACACTGTGCTGATTATGGCCCCTCGATGCTTTATTTCTCCTTTTATCAGCTAAGTATGCTCTGTGGAAATTTCCCACTCTTCTCATCAATTTATCAACAGTGGTTGGCGGGTCCAGAGTGAAGTCTGGCAACAACAACTCTGTCTGAGGCCGTTCACAAAAGTGTCAATGAGGAACTGGCTGCTCCTTTCCTCAAATTGGTTTGCTTCATCGTTGAACCTCTCCCAGTATACCGATAGCGTTTCCACCTACTTTTTCCGAATGAGCAGTAGCTCCGACCTCATTTTCTGAAACTTCTTCCTTTGCATGAAACAGGTGAGGAATTTCTCTCTAGCTGGCAGAAACTGTCTATCGTCTCATCCTCCACATTCCTGAACCATACCCTGGTCGCGGCTGTTAGCGTAGTCGCAAACACTTGCACCATATAGCTTGCGGAATCGAAAAAGTGGCCATGTTGGTACAAAAAGTGTGCATATGGTCCTCTGGGTCCGGCTTGCCATTGTACTAACCCAGGTTCATTAGTATTTTTAGCTTTGGGTCTGCCGTGAACAACTGTATCCACCTGGTGATCGGCGAGCCTCTGGTTTGGGTCTGCCTGGCTAGGCCTTCGTGCATTTCTCTTCGCGATGCTTTCCACCTAGCCTGCTCCATGTTCTTCTGGAGTGGCACATAACCGTTTCTGCATTCGTGGTCCGCCATTATTTCCTCGACTTCAAATGGTTTCTTTTTCTTTGATGAGACCATACTTCTCACTGCCCCTCTCGCTTCACTTTGGATCGTTCGTGATGTCTTCTCTATTCCAGTTGGCGCTTTGGAATCTCCCTGTTGCTCCGGGAAAAGTTCCGTTAGGCGCACGTCATGCCTCCTCCGTCGGGGCTGTTTATTCTCCATCTCTCTTAACCTATTCATCATCTCTCTTTGAGACGCCATTATTGTTTGAAGAATCTCTAAGTTGTTCAACACCTCCTCCACCGTGTGGATTTGATGCCTCTCCCCGGTCGACGTCAGCATCGGGGCAGGCTTATCCCATTGTTTCACGTCCTCCATCGTTACCTGGTTGTACATGCTTGTTAGTTCCCGTGCCTCCATTTTCTTTGAGTTGCGTTCAATGTTTTTTGTTTTACGAAATCCCCACAGACGTCGCCAATGTTAATACCAAAATTTGTAGTATCTCTGATGTCGATCTCCTTCAGCCCAATTTGCACTTGAACCTACAAGACAGGTAGAGAAAGATCAGGCTGGCAAGCCCCTGGTCGCGCCTGCTCCGATGATCCCGTTAGCCATAAGAGTTATGTAGAGGGGTATCCAAATGAATAGTAGACTAATTTGGGAAATATTACCTCGTGTCTAGCACTCTTCCTTGCTATATGCGATTTGGTGGTTGATGGAACTGGAGCTGTCCCATCATTATCCACGTGCTGTACTTGCTTCGTTTCTCTCCCAGGTAGCGGTCTTGCCAGACAGGCAGTGTGCCTAGAGAGTAGGCCCTTCATTTACACTTATTGATACCTATTGGGCCACTCCGGCCCATACATTATCAGAGGCAAAGAATAATTAATGACAGAAGTTCCTCTCAGATTACCAACTTGTAGGGACGTAAAGAAGCCTAACTATTTGCATTTGTGCATTACAATATGCACACATAAAATAATCTGAGTAACAGAAAAGCTGTCGAATCCCTCATGGAACATATCACAAAGCACTGAGAGCTCCTTACTGGTCCAGTGAACCAAAACAACCTTTTTTTGCAGGATAAAACTGATAGTTGGGGGACAGACAACCTGAGGATCATATCAGTAAAATCACCACATAAAGTCAGTGTCCAATAAAAACTGAATAGAATAACAATTTTATTATGTAAAAAACAATCATGTAATAGAAATCAACTCCAGGTAACATGTCCCAAGTTTTTAGTTTTGACAACTAGCTTGAAGCACCCTATTGTTGGATGCTGCTAACTTTGTTCAATTGGAAGTCTGTTCGTAATTCTGCTTTTAGCATCATAAGCAAAACTCCTTTCAAGTGAAATAGATGAACTACTACTTATCCAACAACAGATGAATAGATGTTAATAGAATCGATATCCAACAATATGAGAAAATAGGAGTACCTGCTGCACCTGTAGAATAAAACTAATCCACCACTTGCAAGGAAAACACCCAACCTGCCAGAAAACCAAATCCAACATTTAATTTAGCATATTAGGAGCTGCACCAAGGGAAGCAATAAACTAAATTAGACACAGTTAATACAATTTAATTGTTCACAAGGGAAGCAATAAACTAAATTAGACACAGTCAATACAATTTAATTGTTCACAAAAGAGTGCCATGGTGCAAAACAAAAGGATCAAGGAATATACCCAAAGTTATGGAATGTACAAAGGGAAGAAATAAACTAAATTAGATACAGTTAATACGATTCAATAGTTCACAAAAGAGGGCCGTGAGAAAAACCAAATGGATATTACCCAAAAATTACTGAATGTATATATGCAGTCAGTAGCGGAAAGATTATACACCAGAGAACTGGAGAGATTCCTAGTTTGGACAATTTTCTAAGATAAGTGTTCCCATCACCTCTTTTATCAAGCAATTTTCTAGAATTACCCTGAAAGCAGCAGCAAGCATTAGAAAAATAGACTAAAACACAATAAGAACCAATTTTTTTAAAATATAAGACCGACAATAAATCAAAAACTTGTAAAACCTTGGTCATATTGCCACCATTATTTTAGAAATAACAAAGCAACCTCTAAAAATAGCATCTGTATCATGTTTTCAACAAGACAAAAACTACTACCAATGACTAATCTTAGCGAACAACAGCTTACATCACGCTTTACACATTTTGACAAAAATTAATCAAAAAATAAACACAATCAAACTTCATTATAAGATTTTAGAAAATAACAATTACATTTTTAAGCATTGGTGCCAAGGACTCCTCCGGTCATTATCGAGGACATCATGATTAGCATTATTAGAAGAAAAACTTTGCTATCAAACGCATAAGGTGAAAAATTAGAGGAAAACTTGAGGAAAATCACACGCACCAGAGGTTAGGTCTTTTGATTAAAACATTTTGGCGGCCGGTAAATTCAATGTAACCTCCTCTACAGTCCTCGACATCGAACGCAAATTCTTCTCTACAACGCTCTACACTCATTCAATTAAATTAACATACAATCTCGACTTGAATTACAGTCGGGAGCTGTAATTTGCACAATTTGGGTTCTTCAGAAGAGTCCCAAATTTTAAAATTAACTACTCAAAGAAACACACGCTTCATCAACCGACAAAAGCATCAGTGCCCCGTATAGTTCCCAAAACTAATCTAGCAAGGGCGCAACAAAAAATCCAACAGCCACAACAACCTCTTCCACCAGTCCCCGCGCTGAGCAGAGTGGTGAAGAAAATAGTGCTGAAGGGAGAGGTTGGGATCGTGGGCGAGTGGGAGGTCATCGACGTACCTCTCAACGATGTAATTTATAAGCCCTTTTTGCTTACTAAATACAACTAAGTAGATAGTTGGCAAGTCGGGGTCATCCACAGAGAAGAGGGATATTCCTAAGGGTTC
>JAULKM010169976.1:0-15762 GCA_032355605.1 Rubia tinctorum | reverse complement strand
CACTAGACTTAAATGGCGCAGATTATGTCGCAATAGTTCACGACACATAATTTAGTGACACAAAATGTGTCCTAAAAGTTATGACACAATTGAAAAAATGTGAAGCAAAATTTGCTACACGGCTATACGTGACATAATAAAATGTGCCACAAACTGTGTTGCAAATTAACATTTGTGACACTAAATCACAGATAAGCGAAACAGTTTGCATGTCGCTAAAGATCCTGTTTGTTGTAGTGAATAATTCCAAATCATCCACAAGACTCAAAAAGCCAAAACTAAAATTCCTTATACTTGTTCAGACAAAGCATAAGATCAAAATTTTCAGCATGAGAAAACAATTAAACAACCTAAGCAGTAAGCAGAACTGCACGTTAAGGCTCCTTAATATTCTTCTCAACAATCTTGGAGATCAGTTTCCCCTTCACAAGAACGGGGTGGTTCCCTGGATATAGTGGTCAGTAGTCAATAGTTCCTCAATGTTTGAAATCCCATTTAACAAAAATCATCATGTCTATATATTTCCGGGAGATGAAAAAACATTAAAAAAATGAATTATTTGCAAAGAAAGCAGGGTTCGCAGTAGCGCTTACGAGTTGGGCTTCGAGCAATTTGAGGCGGCGCTCAATCGTATCGAGCTTGTCGTTCAATTTCGACAATTTGCTCTTAGTAGTTGCTTTTGAAAGAAAAAATGGAAATACAAAAGGACGACAATGGGAATCAAGGCGGACTTAGGGTTTAATCTGTAAAGTACGCAGAGCAATGGTGGTGTGAGCTTACCGAACTGGACTATGAAGCCTTCGAGGCGGCGAACATTGAGAGAGATAGCGAGAATTTGGCCGGCTGAGTGACGGGGAGAGAGGTACGTTGTTCCCGGTTCAGAATATTTTGGGGGAAGGAGGGGTATCTTCTTCCTGGTTATGAAGATGGTTGAGGAAGAAAAAAATGGTCAGAGGTAATGGGGGTGTTGACCAAAATTTACGTGCCATAATTGTTTGGGGCTGAATTTCCGGCGTGATTAGGGAGAGGAGGGAAGAGCAATTCGACAAGGGAAAATTGAGGGGGAAGGGGTTGTTGGTAAATGACCCTTGATTAGACAAGATGAATGGAGCACTTACCAAGTTCAACTTTTTTGTCTTCCCTCTTCTATCTTCCCTCCAAAAGATAGACATGTTTGAAAAAATGATATATTCATCGTGAGCCCATATTTATCTGTAGAATAATATTGCGCTATTCACCTCCGTCGTTCTAATTGTTTCTTACTTTATCTTTATATACTATTCGTTGATAATTTTATAATTTTAATATCTTAAATAATGTATAACAATAAATTAAAAATATATATTTTTAAAAAATATGTGTTAAGATGAATGTAGTGATATATCACACGATAATTTTCATATTTATACATTTATATTTTTTTACAATTCAAACAACATCAACTTTATTAATGAATAGTGAAGTAAGATACAATTAGAGGAATAGAGAGAGTATGTAATAAGATGTTGAGTTCATATTAATAAGTTTTTTGTAAGAAAGAACTATTTAATTTCATATTATATCCGTAGCAAAATGACATGAAAATTGGTAATGTCAGACGGGGATGTTGAACTCATTCCTACTGACCGAAACATAAGTTGTCCCCAAACAACAGTAAAAAATTATGAAATATAAATTCTTTTTTTCCATGTTCACTTGTAGGCATTAAAAAAATGTTCAAATATATTATTTCCAAAAATATAATTTATGCATCGAAAAATGGACATATATATATATTGACATCACTTGGCAAAATTGCGCAACACGCTATCGTTGTCCGAATCCACAGGAGTGGAACATATTGTTGCCCGTAAGTGTTTCGGGAAGAACGATATAAATATTCTGTGAGGTTAACGGTCGAACAAAAAATAATATGTGGTCAAACACTAGTGACCTTTTCTGGTCAAACAAGTAACGGTTGGTCAAACACTATTCAACGTCCGGTCAAACAAGTAACGGTTGGTTAAACACAAGTCTCAATGGTCGGTCGAACAAGTCACGGTTGGTCACATACAGTGTACTACGCAAGTCTTCGGGTTCACATAAATGCGCACTACATAAGGGGTGTCGATAAAAAACTAGTCATCGTACTACACAAGTTCTCTGCCTATCTATCTTCGCAGTATGTACAATGAATGTCGGTCAAATACTAGTCCACGGATAACCCAAGTCTTCTGGTTGACTAGTGAGCGTACTTCGACCGAGGACAGGAGGAGAATTTGGACAAGTTTGAGATCAAGGAGTACTGCACCTGCTCTTTTGGAGAATTTTTCGGCCACTTCTTCCAAAATTCAATTCTTTATTTCTGTACTTGAATTTTAGTCATCCTATTGATGTTTATTGCTTCTTTTGGCAACGGATATAAGTTGATGTTCAAAACTTGTATCGATTTTTACTCTTATGAACCAGGCATACTTTTCAAATTGATTGCAATGTCAAAATTATTTTGTACACAACTGTTTTTCACAATTCCTTCTTCTGATGTTTTACTCAAATTCTCTAGTTTTCGTGCTCAGATATGTAAAAAGTGCTTCTTATATGTTCTGAACCATAGTGGACAAAGGGACGCCACTGCATATGGTATCTTGCTTCCTTAGGACAAGAAAATGGACTTGCCTGCCAGGTGAGAGCTTATTAAGCTTTGTGGACTAGTGATCATCCAGAAGGCACCTTTGCCTATTAAACATGAAGAATTTGAGTTTATATCCGAGGTCATCGGATATAAGATTATATGGCCAGGAAAACTAATCAGTGACTTTAACCAACAATAGGATCATGGGGTATGATAATTGTAAGTTTAATATCGATGCGTACATATCTTTACACAAATTAACCTAACTTAATTCATCATTCGTATGATTACCTAGGAGAGCGAGAAGTTGTAGACTCGCAACTTTCTTGTCGTTGAAGATGGAAGTGGTGAAATAAGGCTTACACCAAAAACTCCCAAGGAGGAAAAAAAGGTTAGACAAATAATTATATTACCATACTCGCAAAAGCAAATACTGATAAACACACTCTCTTCCTGCAGGAGGTGGTCGATCATGAGGAAACTCCTAACAAACAGTTCACAACCCATAATCGATCAATGAAAGGGGAAGTCATACATTCCCTCCCAAAACACACACACACACACCAGCACAATTCCATTAGTCATGGCGACTATTGTTCTTAATACTTAACTAACAATTTACCAATCAGTGTGCAGCAAAACATATTATTGCATCGACAGAGTTCAGTGAATCAACTCCACCCAACTCAGTTTATGACCATCAACTTTCCATAAGGAATCAATTAACCCTTCGCAAATCCCACCGACTGGTGAATTATATTTTCATGAAAATCAACCACATCATATTGTCAAATAGAATTACAAAAGCATGTATCTTGCAGGGGGTCACAGACGATTAGGAATGCAATGCTGCTGTGCAACAGATCCGTGAATTTATAAGTTCAGACACCGAAGTATTTGGACCTAACAAAATCTTCTGCATCCCTTTCAGTGAGGCTATGTTTGGATCCAATGACATCTCCACGGTCATGTTTATGGACAAACTAAAGTTGTTCATGACCAGCCTCAACAAAAAACACGAAATAGAGTGGATTACTGGATCACAACTTGATATGGGCATCGTAAGAATGCATGCTCACATTATTATACATGCTTCATAAAAATTGTTCATTCGTAGAATATTCTTTTACGGATACCTATGTGATGGGATGGTTGATCGATGTCATGTCCAGTTTGTTCTGGCTGCTTCAAATTCACTTACTCAAAATGCCTATCAAAGGATTGAATACACTGCGAAAGAGGTTTCAACTATCATGTGTCGCACACAAGCAAGGATATACGTATTCCCATACAATCCAGAGTAAGTTCTATGCATGTACATGACTAAATAAATTTGGGTATAAGTAGTTTCACGAATCTTCGGGGTTTTTTGCAAAGTTATGCATTAATAATCATATCAGGTACTTTCTTGTTTACTATTGTCGAAGTCATTGGTTTTTTATCGTCTTTGTGCCGGAACATGAACGAGTATATTGCATTGACTCGATGACTGGGAATTGGCAAACGTAACAAGACTTGACTTCCATTGATTCGTTCGTAAGTTGACGAATGTTTTGCCAACTCCAGCAAAATTACACCTGATTAAACTATTAGGATCCATAGATATGTTTTCGTATTCACATATTGATAAAAAATATTTTTCCATTTAATTCTAGGATTGCAACAAAATATTGAATGTACATCAATTCAGATCAAAGTAAAACCTACCCTCCAAACAATACATGGAATGTGATAAACATCAATGTACGTATTATCTCATACAATTGTAAATCATGTGTCAATTTCATGTTTGTAACCATTTAAACAAATGATTTTCCGTATCAGCCCAAGATTCAGTATAGTACTTGGGAATGTGGATATCATTGCATGTATTATATGGAAAAAATAGTAAAGAAGTGCATGGGATTGACATAATTCCGATATGTTTTCTTATGCAACATTTTTTCCTATGTGTAATGTCTGTGACATGTGGAATATAACATTCAATTTAATACATGTTTCAGCAATTTCCAAAAGATCCCACGCCTTTGGGGAAAGTCAAGTTATAGAGCATTGCTCTTAGTTGGGTTCGTATTTTAGCAAAAAAACTTTGCCCCATTCCATGGGTCAAATGCATGTCACACGGAGAATTGAATCCATTGTTGGATAGGTTTATCATTACATATATATCATCACTCAGTATCTCTCTTTATTAATGGTAAATGTCCCAACATTCGATACACATCATCTCCGTGAAACAATATGTCCTCGTATCTTATGTAGGGTTGTCAACACAATTTTGGCAACCACTGACCACGTTCATGTACTCCATCACCTAGTAAATTACATTTTATCATATTCAATAGTCTTTTGCTACAACATTGTTGTTTATGTCCGATGAATTGTGAGTGTTAGGAATTTGTGTAGTATAATCGGTGCACCAGTTTATTACATTGTATAAAAACTGGGTATTTGTGGAAATGTTTTTTCTTGTTGCTAGATGTGTACACTGTTTGTAGTGAAGTATTTGTGTCGATGCGTTGTGCTGCGGTCAGCGCCGAATTCGGTGTTGTGTTTCCCTCGAATTAATAGAGCAGTTGCGCATAGCTGCGGTAAGAGCTCAATTCTAGTTTTGTTTTTCCTAAATCAAACTACTAGAGCAGCTGCGGTCAGAGCTCAATTCTAGTTTTGTTTTTTCCTAAATCGAACAGATGCGCGCAGCTGCGGTCAGCGCCCAATTCTAGTTTTATTTTTCCTAAATTGAACCATTAGAGCAGCTATGTGTAGCTGCGGTTAGCGCCCAATTCTATTTTTATTTTTCCTATATTGAACTAATAGAGCAGCTGCGCGCAACTGCTGTCAGCGCTCAATCCCAATTCTGTCCCAACCAAATGGAACAATTAGAGCAGCTGCGGCCAGCACCCAATGGCAATTCCAAATCAAAAACCGGTAAAAATTTCAACAACGGTTTCCTAAAAACTTGTGCAAATAACAAAACCAATTTTTTTAAATCAGTGTTAATATATGGAAATCGGTGCCAATTTATAAAACCAGTGCTAAACAAACAAACCGGTGCTAAATCAAAACAAAAGGTGCTAAATTTAGAACCAATTTTTTAACCTGTGCTACAACATAGAAACCGGTGCAAATAAAACCGGTGTAAACCCAAAAAATGGTGCTAAATAACCAACACACCGGTGCCAATTTAGCACCGGTTTTAATTGGTGCTAACTCTAGCATCGATTTCTCAAAAACCGATGAAAATGTTTCACCGCACTTAAGCACTGATTTTTTGGACCCCCAGAAACCGGTACTAGACTTTAGGAAAACCGGTGCTGGAGGGGTAGTCCTGTGGTAGTAATGGTATCTACCTATAGCCTGAACCAAAACAAGAAAAATTAAGCTGGAGGATTTGTTATACATATACTCCAACAAATTTCTCTACAAGAAAGGGTACCTCACACCCTAGCTCGGGTGCATAAGACCACATAAAAAGCACTTATCACTAGGGATATGTACCAGGGATGGTGCATATCACCTCAGGGTGCTCAAACCCTAGCAAAGAAAATCCATCAGTTACTACTGGCCAACGATGTTCGATGATACGCACACAATCATAAAAAAAATGCAACTGCTGTTATCAGAATGCCACAATCCAACAAACAACCCCAATAAAAAATGATAGGAGTTGACGGTGCCTGACATATCAGCAAATGGGAAATAGATATTGTTGGACCTTTCCTAGTAATCTCGGGTGTAGCAAAATTGCACATCATCCCAGTTTATTACTTCACCAAGTGGGTTGAAGCAAAGCCCCTCAATAAGATCACAACCAAAGCAACAATTACGTTCATCTCTCCAAACATCATATGCTGCTTCAGCATACCGAAAACAATTATATCAGATAATGGAACCTAGTTTTCAAGTGGAGTATTCAATCAGTGGTGCAAAGACTTAGCATAAGTCGGAAGTTCGCCTTGGTAGAACACCTTCGGCCCAAAAACCAAGTTCAAGTCACAAATTGGACCATAATCTAAGGGATCCAAAAAAGGCTGGAAGGAAAGCATATACGATAGGTGGAAGGATTACCAATTGTATTGTGGGCATATCAAACAACCTCTAGAGCACCAACATTCAAAAAACTTTTCATCTTGATGTACGGTCATGAAGTTGGCATCCCTGCCGAAGAAGATGTCCCCAGAAGTTGAAGGAGAGGGGAATATGGTGCTGTCTAATACACCTTTTCCACATTAACAATAGTTTTATCCTATATTTCACTCTCATACTTCAAATCGGAAATAGTGGACTTTGGTGTGTCATTTTACACCAAAAATAAATTGAGCACTAAGCTAAAATTTTCACTTCAGGATTCTGCCGTCGGTATAGGCATACCGACCAGTAGCTGCGAGCAAGTTCATCTTCCAAGAGATTGATGAGACTTTTTTCCAAAATCTTTAACTTGAAATTTTTTTATCACAATAACCAAATGAGGGTTTTGAATAACAAAAAAACAAAAAATGAGAATGGGAAATTGTTATAGATTGCAAAAGGATTCAACTATGATGAGAAAATTCCAGTTTCGATCAATTCCGTACTGACTTTCTATCTCGATCCCTCATGTGAAGATGAATTTAAATGCATGCACACAAATTGGTTATAGTTTCAATAAACCAATCTTTCTTACCTTGTCGATAATCAGGAGGACGCCTCACTAACTATTTCTCTAACTAGCATATAACCTAAGAGACGCTTTATAGATTTAATATACCTGCAGCATTAAAAATGAGAAAGACCCAATTCATAACCAATAAACTCTTACGCATGATTTTTGAACTAGGACTATTGTTCCCTACCACTTACGGAACATAAATAACAATTATGGATGATTTTTTTGACAACACAAATCAAAATACAAAACTTTGTTAAACGAGAGAAAATTTTCCACATATTGGTCACTAAATTTTTCTAACGGTTTGGCTGATCCAATCCTCAAATATTCATTGAAATAAAAAACATAGCAATCAAGTAATTTCCTAGTTTCTGTGAATGGCGACATGAATTTAAATTGATCATACCCGAGATTATTGCCGGTCGATCTTAAACAAGAGATGCGTGTTGAACCACCTCTTTCCATTATCAATATTTTGGCTTTGTGGTTGATTGAAATTGGGAGCTGATTTCGTAGCAGGTGATGGTAATGAGAATAGACTAACTGATTTGGGTTTTTTTTATATACAGAGCAGTTTCCAAGTCCAAAACCTATTCTTACCTTATTTACAAAGAGCCAATTATTCTTTTCTGAGTTTTTAAAGTTGGAATTGGATCGTCATAAACAAGAGCCAGTTTGATTCCCAGTTCAAAAATCAATAAATTGAGAAAAAAATGAGGTTCGATTTAACCCGAGAAGGGTCATTTTTGGGAGCCGAGTCTGGAACCCATATTTCTGAACCCGGAACACAGTTTGGTCCGACAAGTCAGCATGACCATATCCAATTCCGAGTTCATAATTGGATCCTGGCCTTTTTTTTAAGAGAGCCGACGATATTCTGAGCTCAGAAATCCATCGGTTGGAATGGTCAATTTTATAAAAACAGAGGAGTTAAATATAATGGTTTGCATGGAATTTTAAAATATTTAAGTTCTAGACATTACCACGGAAACCAACACATAAAACAACGAAGCGATTAATTTTTCAAACATGACCATATAATTGGCCAATAGTAATCATGCATAAAAACTAATTTATTATCCCAATTGAAACAATAACACCTAAAATTGGAAGAAGTTTTATGTCTATCTCACGTGTAGTAATTCCTTCCTAAACTTTGATTTATGAAATTAGTGTCATGATGGATTGGAAATTTGTGGTTGTAGATTCAATAATGTCTAAGAAACAAACTCGTGATGATGCGTTACGTTTGAAAAATAGCCATCCCGCCGACATTGGGATTCGTTTGTGATAACAATGATGGATCCGACGAGGTAGGAATAGCTAAAACACATTGTAGAACATTAGAACGTAGGATGACTAGAAAAGAGTTAACTCCATTGGTTTTCAACAAGTCGGGCAAGTGTTTGTCCAAAGATTGTGCACAGTGGTGTAGTTGGGTCATGAAGGTCGGAAGGACAAGGGTATACATAAGGTATGATAGTTGGAATGAGGTATCGAAAGACTATAAGGAGACCCTATGGATGGAGTGAAAGGTACCGTTATTGGCCAAAATTATGTTCGCCACCTAATTTTTTTGTTTCTCTTATTCTACATATTTACTTTCCCCTATCTTAAATCCCATTGTTCTAAATCCACATAGAGACCATTCGACATCGATGCCCTGGATATGGTTTATCTAAGAAAGAAGGCAACAAAATTGATGTGTCGGAGTTGGTGGGAACAAAAATATACTTTGTCTAGGGACTACATATTTTCTTCGGAGAAATGTGATCTCCTATGGATAACGTACACACACATTCAACAGGAGAGTTGGGAGATCCACAAGAGAAGAGTTTTAAAGAATGATTCTAACGTTAGTAAAGTGAAATTTAATTTAAAAATTATTGAGATTAAGGTGTCTTTAGTGTTGACATATCTCAAAAAAGCTAACATAGGGTACGAGAAAACAAAAACAAAGATATTCCATTTTGAATGTAATTCATCACTGATTAAGCCTTGGGAGGTGTAGATTGGCGGGAATGAAGATAGTGCAAGAATATGTGAGAGAGATGTTGAAAGTGAAATCGAGGCTGGGATGACCGAAGATGAGGAAATGGCTACTAACAACCAATGGATGTGGATAAGATTGAGAGATGTGATCTATTCCTCAAAGTCCGACAAAACAAGGAGGGTATGTACGAGAAGGAGGATGAAAATGAAATTAGGGAACGTGTGGTAAACCCTCCAACTATTTTTTATCATTCGCTCACATAATTCCCGTTCACACGTGCTAACCTATTCCTATTATTTTGATACCTAGGAAAAATTAAAGAATGATGAATTGGAAGGGAAATTCATACCTACGTTTAAGCCTGATATCCTTTGTGAGGCTAAAAAAAAGCCCAACCACCAGGGGCGTATTGAGGGAGTGGGTGCAGTCTTGACCCAACAAAAGGCGTTTATAATTACTCAGTAATATGGTTGTGCATAACCATCGCGGGTCCACACATTGAAAAAATAAGCGTTTCAACCAGAGAAGCGAATTGAGCAAAAAGACATTCTCATTCAGAAATTGATCCTATATTCTCATTCAGAAATTGATCCTATACACCAGGCTAGCGCTTCCCGAGAATTTAGATGATTTGACACCCGTTTGGAATCTGCCATGAAGTGGATCACACCATTCTCCCAAAGATGTTGAGATTAATCGGGAGACAATCATTCAAAATCCTAAAGACGAAGATGACAACCTCGACAAGGCCATCCTCACTAATGATAAAAAGGTGCCAATTTCACATTTATCAAATCGTTAATACGAAGTATGTGTCATGTTTACCAATTGTAATTGGTGTTATGTGTGGTTCACATGTGTATCAATTATACATTGATCAAGATATAGAAGGTAGACCACTCCAGCAGCCGGTGGATTTTTGCATATGTTGATGAAACATCATCACACCGTACCAATTGCCGAAGGTTTGTCTAGATTTTCTCTTGAGAAAGAGTTGGTGAAGGGTGCCCAATTGCCACTCCTGGACGGAAAATACTAGAATGTTGGTCCCGCTCATGGAATGTTTCTTTTTTGGCCACATCGACTAATTTATTCCTATCCTATAAAGGATGACATTTGAATGTCATACAGTCAAAAACATCCAAAGCAGTTCAAACAACACCAAAACTGGTCCATAGGACACCTAAACCGATCTAAACAACACCAAACAAGATTAGAAAATCATTTCCAAGATCCCAAGTCCCGAAAGATGCACCTCACTTCCTACGATTGCTATATTATTGGCTTCAACTTACGCATGTTTGGGAAACAATTGCGTATTTGTTGGAAAATGAGATATCATCGCTCTATGGAGTGATTTCGAGGACCTATGGAAATGTGAGAAACTTAATCAAACACTAATGTCTATATACACCTTGTGAGTATAATATATATATATATAGAGAGAGAGAGAGAGACACACACACACACACATATAATTCATGTTTACTATTTATTACTTTCAAATAGTTTACAACTAATGTGAAAAAATTCTTAATTTTAATATACATGTATTTTGTGTATAAACAAAAGAAGGGATGTGTCAGATAGATGTGCCCGGTGATGACACAAGAAATTGGTCGTACAATCCAAGAGGAAATATTCTACATTCGCAAAAACCTTGGGAGGAAGGATAAGAAATTATTCACTACACCCTACATTGAAAGGTTATAGTTACGATTTTCATTACATTCACAAAACATCATTTGCGCAATTTTATGAACATAATTTATTTAGTTTGGTATAGGGACCATTGACGATTGATCATGATAATTCCGGTAAAGAAATGGGTTTATTGGATGGATCCATTGCACTTCCAACCATCAGAAGCATTTGACAAGATTTTGGAGTCCACTATGAAGGACACTAGCGAAGATGGTACAATCAATTTTGAAGTGGTCGAAATCAATGTAAAAACGGTACAACCTTTTTTCCAATGGGAATTATATGTGTTTCTAGAGGTTTCAAATGTTATGTTCTTTTAAATCAGTACAAGAAACAAACGCAAATATGGGAGTGCGGCTATTACGTAATGTTGTAAGCAATAGAGTGCATAGAAGATGAAAAGTTGGATTTACTTGAAATTGACAAGATAATTATACATTTGCTTCTATTAAACATCAACAATGTCTCAATATCAACATATTATTTTGTACTAACTTGCTACTCGAAGGTTCTTCCAAAGGCAACAAGGCCCTATTCGAAATAAGACATCAACAATGCAAAGAATTGTTCAGCTAAGAATCTCATTCTTAACGGCTCATCAACTCCTGGGAACCCTAACTTGGTAGAGTAACACAATTTAGATAAATTAGTGTAATGTGAAATTTTGGAATAGAATTGCATTGATTCCTATTCCTATCCATAAATTGTTGCTTAGTTAGCATTTTCTATAGATTTTAATTCCTTGTATTGTGATACAATTGTGGTTGTGGAATGAGGCCTATTTTGAGCCTGGAAATGAAAATATTATTTTTACCATTAGAGCCGCGGGGACTTCCGAATTTGTAACCAAATTTGAGCCTTTAATATTGTAGGAGCCGATTCTTCTTCAGAACTCGTAAATAAAATTAACCAAAAAAAGTAGAACGTGTGAAATTATAGATGAGGGTCGGATTGGGTGTCTGAAGCGGGAAGTCCCCACCCCATAGGACAAAATTAGGGCTCCGAATTTGGTTACGAGTCCGGAACCACATGATATTCCAATTTTGAAATGTATATTCAGAGCCGATGGAGGTCTTGGTTCCGAGTTTGGAACCTATTAAAGTCGGTTCCTCGTGAACTTCCTTAAATGGGTGTTTTTAAAGGTGGTTATCGAAATCAAATTTAATTGGCGAAGATCAATGGAATGACCAGAGAAGGCACTTTGAAAGTTCCTTCTCTGGTCCAATATAACTACCTTTAATGGCCCCTTCCCCCACTGGTAAAGCCACAACCGCATAAACTATCACACTAACCACGATGCAGAGATCGTGGCCCACTATAGCCATCATGCTGGTCATGGTGGACATGCTTTACGTGGGCACATACCACCTTAACTACAGGAAGAAAGAACCTATAAATAACCGAGGGACAAAAGAGCCCGGGTAGGGAACTACAAGAAAAAGGAATCACATACTCCCTCCGTCCCACTCTAAATTCCAAGGTAATGATTGTCAGACTGTTAAAGAAACATGTTTGATCGTTAATATGTTTATTTACGTATAACAATGGCGAATAAAAAGTTGATATTTAGAAACTAATTATAATGACAAATTGAACAATATCACAGATGCTAATATTATTGCTCATATTACCTATTCAAATATCTGTTCAAATTTTTATAGAGAATAGTATCATAAAATTAAGTGGCCAATTGAGTCTGAGACGGATGAGTACATAGTTCCTAGATAGTAACCTTAGCATCACAACTTTTACCTTGAATCTGATCCGGAAGATTCTTGCAAGATGAAGCAACCCAGTGCTCCACGCCGAAAAAGGCCGGCGCTATCATTCAAGGAGTTCATATCACATCAAGTGTGCTCTGAACTCAATGCTATCATGTCTTTACCTGCTATATCAGGTAATCCTAATGCCATTATGGAAATTTCTTAATCTACTGAATCTGATATGCCTACTTTACAATTGGATACTGACTACTAATAGTAGTATTATAACTGAACTATGTAAGGATGTTGAACTGCGTGTAACCCCCAACTGCGGAAAAGTTCAAACAAAATAATTTTATAGATAAAAACTCATCAGAAAAATTAGAATAAAAAATAATCCAAAAGGAATCAGCAGCCCAAACGCCATCATAAGCCACAACTAAAATCTAAAATGATAATTTCATTGAAATTAATGCATGGGACTCACCTCTAATGGTGTTAGGTAATTAAAAAAAACATAAAATGTTTGAATGGCTAATTATGAAAAACCACAAACCTTCATTCCAATAGATATAATGAGAAAGCATTAAATTTCAATGAATTAAAGGCCAGGTTGACTAAGTCTAAAAGAAATCTTAACTCATTACTAACACTATAAATCTCAAGAAAATAGAGAAGTTCCTGATTATAAAGACAAACCAAAAAAGTATAACAAAAAGGATTATACTGCAACACCAAAGATGGTGATAACCCGTTCCACGTTAAACTCTACAAAACCTTTTGATGTTGGGAATGAACATATGTGTTTGAAATGCTGGGGTATGGAAAATAAAGCGACAAAAATGAGGGCAAGGGACATAAAACAACGATATCAAACAGTTCCATTTGCTATAATAGAACAAATGCTCCAACCTCATTCAACCAATAATATAACACAAGAAATAGGATTTAGCTATTTTCATTTGAATCCGAATGCAAAATCTAAGTATTTTAGGATGACTCAGTAAAACTGAGAATTATAATGCCGGATGATGAACACATCTTAACTACCATCACACATCCCTCATTAAAAAAAGAAAGAATTCACTATAGGCTTTATCTATGCAAAACGCACAATTTAGGAAAGAACAAAACATTGGCATGAACTTTTAAACTAAAATACTGAACCATCTAGTCTTATTGGGGACTTTTAATGTTATAGAAGAAAAAATGAAGAGCACTTAGGCCTATCAATCCCTGATCAAATAAGTATCAAAAACTTCAATAAATTTCATCTGGAACTAATTTCTCTACCATTCTAACCTCCGAAAGTCTATATAGTTGGACTGGTATGAGACTAAAAGGGAGAGTATGGAAAAGGCTACATATGGGACTTTATAATCCTAAATGGTGGCCGGTTTTCAATCATCCTACATTAAAACATTATCAAGAGAAAAATCAGATTAAATACAAGTAATCTTTAATATTGCACATAACAATAAACAAAAAATCCCTAAATCATTCAGATTCCAACATAGTTGGTTGAATCACCACACTTTTATGAAATTAGTTCAGGATGTCTGAATCATCCAAACTGAATTAACAGGAATGAACAGACTAATGTTCAAACTCAAGAACCTCAAAACTGCATTAAAATTCTGGAATCTTAGAGTGTTTGGGAATGTCTTTGATAAAGTTGCATGTGAGGATGCTATTCTAAAACCTTAGACTGACTTACAAATGCTAGATAACACAACAAATCAGAGATCATATAACTTAGTTAAAGCCAACTTAACTCTTGCACTATCTAATCAAGTGTTTTACTTGAAACAGAAATCTAGGATTAAGTGGCTCACAGAGAGAGATACCAATTTCAAATTCTTATACCAATCTGTTAAAGTAAAACATAAACGACAGCAAATCAATGAAATAAAAAACTCAAAAGGGTAATGGTTAAACAACCAAACTGTGATTGGTGAAGAATTAGTCGGGTTCTTCATAAACTTACTAACTGAAGAGAACAATGACCCTTTATTGATTAACATAGCTTGGATATTACAGAATATCCCCACACAGGTCACCCCTGGACTAAATATGATACAATTAAATCATGTAACACAATCTGACCTCACTGAAAAAGTCCACAAATTGGATAGTGAGTCAGCTCGTGGACCTGATGATTTCTCAGGACTCTTCTGCAAAAACAATTAGGACATAATAAAAGATCATACATTATCAGTTGTAAATGATTTCTTCATCAATACCTAAATCAATACCATCAACCTTGGTATTTTTTATACCTAAAAAGTATGTTTGTTCTTCATTCAATACTTTATACATGTAGCCTCTGCAACTTTACAAATGAAATTCTATCCGAAAATATTGCAGAAAGATTAAAACCTTATATGAAAACTCTAGTCAGTCCTGAACAGTCTGTATATGCCTTGGGAAGAGAACTTACAGACAATGTTATTCTAATGCAGTAAATCATTAACTATTTAAATTCTAAAACTAAGGGACTGGACATGATTATAAAGTTAGATATGATGAAAACCTTTGATAGGGTATCATGGAACTCTTAAACAAAACTTCTGCTTGAAATGGGATTTTATGAAAGCGTAGTCAAACTGATGATGGGGAATATTAAATCTGCATACTTCTCCATCTTGATCAATCGATATCCAAATGGATTCTATCGAGCTTCAAGAGGATTGAAGCAAGGAGATCCATTATCTCCATTTTATTCATTCTAATGGTTGAAGCCTTTTTGATGGAGATCCGAATATGACTACCACCATAAATGAAGACATTCCACGTCTTGATCAAACATTCAAGGGTTTTGTTCGTGATCTTCAAAGTGACATGGTTCGACCTATAACAAGGTCAACAATGAAGCTTAGAGATGATGCATTGAATGGTTTGATTGATCGCCTTCATAATGAAGAATTAATGAAGAAGTCGGAAGGGCTTGGATTACTTATTCAAGTTTGTCGATCAACTGAAAATATTATGAAGAACACTATACTCTTTTTCCCACTGGGTTTTTTAATGAGGTAGTGTGATCATTGTAAACATTTATTTTTGGTTTTTGGACTGTGAATTTCGGCCATGTGGGCCTAGGAGA
>JAULKM010169965.1:0-15763 GCA_032355605.1 Rubia tinctorum | reverse complement strand
AAGAAGCAAGGAAGGTCGTATGTCACCTCGTGGAGTGAGGATGAAGAAGATGAGAAAGATGAAGAGGAACTTACCAGCAATTATGTAGCGTTTGGAGCAAAAATTAACAATGATACGTGGGTGTAGACGTATGTTCTAACACTAATAAGTCTGTATGTTCCAACACAGATAAGTCTGTATGTTCTAACATAGATAAATCTGTATTTTCCAACATAAGTTCTGACGATACTTCCAGTGATAATGAAGACCAACTCGTGAGTGATGAAGATATCTGCACTTCATATGAACAAATGTATGATTTGTGGATAAAGGTTGCTAACGCAAACAAGTCCCCGAAGATTGAAAAAAAAATCAACTAGCTGAGACAAAGAAGGAACTAGTAGTACTAGTTGAAAAGTTTGAGAATGAAATTAAGGATATGAAATTGAGACTACATTCTGTAACTGAGAAATCAGAGATGGCAGAAGCAACAATCACCAAGTTAAATACTGGTAGGGCAAAGCTCGATGACATTCTGACCATGGGAAAAGTTTTGGAGATCGACAAAGAATTGGATATGGCAATCTATCATGCAATACTGGAAATCTCAAGGAAGAAGTTCAAGACATGAAGAGAAACGTGATTAAAACCCGTCAACGAAAACCTCTCATCTGTAGCTATTGTATATTTCAAGGACATATTGAGGAACAATGTATCAGATTAATCAGAGATATCATGAATGGAAGACAACTGTCTGCATGTTCCAACATAGATGATACCCAATGATCAAATATGGTTGAAAAAGTATGGGTTCCTAAACGCATTAATGTTTTCCTTGTTTCTCACACTTCTCTTTTTGCACATTCTAGAGACTCGTGGTACTTTGATAGTGGGTGCTCTAGACACATGACTGGAAATCATGAGTTTCTAACGAAAATTAAACCATATGATAGTGGTTTTGTTACTTTTAGAGATAGGGAGATGAGTCGTGTTATTAGCAATGGTGAAATGCATATTGAAGGATTTCCTATGTTCACTAGTGTATTGCTTGTTGAAAATCTAAAGGCGAATTTGCTGAGCATCAGTCAATTGTGTGATGATAATATGACAGTTGAGTTTCAGAAATATAAATGTGTTGTAAAACATGGCAAAGATAAAGTAATTTCTGGTATTCGATCATCAGAAAACTGTTACCTCTTGGAGAAAGAACTGAGATGCATGAGTTCAAAGCAAGATGAAGGAACTTTGTGGCATAGGAAACTTGGTTATATAAACTACAAAACTTTGGTGAAAATTTTCAATTCGAAGGCAGTACGAGGTATGCCCACACTTACAACCAAAGGTGGAAATGTATGCGGTCCATGTCAACAAGGTAAACAAATTTGGTCTCCTCACTCTTCAGTTCAGTATATTACTACCTCAAGGAATATCGAAGTACTTCACATGGTTTTAATGGGTCTAGTCAACACACCTAGTGTGAGTGGTAAAAAGTATATCTTTGTATGTGTTGATTATTTCTCTAGATATACTTGGAAAAATATAATACTCTGGATGTGTTTAGAAGTTTGGTAATAAAATTACAAATAGAGAAAGGAAGTTCAGTAGGAAATATTGTCAGAATCAGAAGTGATCATGGCAGAGAGCTTGAAAATTCTCAATTCAGTGATTTCTGTGATGAACTTGGGATTCAACGTGAGTTTTCTTTTCCAATAACCGCACAGTAGAATGGTATTGTAGAAAGGAAGAATAGAACACTCTAGGAGATGACACGAGTTATGCTTACAAAAAAGGGAATACACAAAAATGGTGGCCAGAAGCTGTCAATACAGCTTGTTATACGATAAATTGTATGTATCTTCATCCTTTTACCAGAAAAACATCTTATGGGATTTGGAAGGGCAGGAGGCCAAGCATATCTCACTTTCATGTGTTTGGAAGAAAGTGTTATATTCTCAGAGATAGAGATCCGTTGGATAAGTTTGATAATCACAGTGATATTGGAATATTTCTGTGGTGTTCTGTGAATAACCGAGCTTATCGTGTTTACAATCTACACACACACTCTCTCTCATGGGGTCTATAAATGTAGTTGTGGATGATTCTGATGACAAACAGGGTTCAAATAGAAAAGAAGATGAACCTGATACGGAGCATGTTCCAACACAGGAGAATTCACCTGAGCAGGCGGACTATGCTGGAACATCTTACCAGCCGGAACCTGATGACGAAGAGTATATTGGAATATCCTTCCCCACACCAAGTCCGCATGTTTCAACACAGGAGGTACCAGAACCTATCTCAAGAAGAACATGATTGATTCCTAGAGTTAACTACAGAGAGTTAACAGGGCTACATTATTTCATCTCACTGATTGAACCAAAGAACTACAAGGAAGCACTACTTGATGAATATTGGATTGCGGCAATGCAAGAAGAGCTTGAGCATTTTGAATGCAATGGTGTATGATATCTCACTCCTCGTCCAAAAAGGGTAAATGTTATTGATATAAAGTAGATTTCAAGAACAGGTCGGATGCAGATGGACATATTACTTGTAATAAAGCGAGATTGGTGGCGCAAGGATATACTCAGGTTGAAGGAGTAGATTTTTATGAAACCTTTGCCCAAGTTTCCTAGTTAGAATCTATTCGCATCTTACTTGCTATTGCTCGTACTATGAATTTATCTTTATATAAGATGGATGTGAAGAGTGATTTTTTGAATGGAGTGGTGAATGAAGAGGTGTATGTAGACTAACCCAATGGGTTTGAAGATCCTCATTATCCACATCATGTGTATAGACTTAAGAAGGCATTTTATGGTCTGAAGCAAGCACCTAGAGCTTGGTATGAGTGACTGACTAACTTTCCACTTAAAAAAGGTCATCGTCGAGGGGGAGTAGATCATACTTTATTTGTGCTTTCTAAGTCCACAAAGATTTTGATTGCTCAAATTTATGTGGATGATATTGTATTTGGCTCTACTTCATCATCTATGGTGCAAGATTTCGTGTCACTTATGCAGGCTGATTTTGAGATGAGTATGGTAGGGGAACCCAAATATTTTCTAGGGCTTCAGGTTAAGAAGAAAAGAATTGGTTATTCATAAATCAAAACAAGTATGCCTTAAATATGGTGAAGAGGTTCGGACTCAGTAGTGCTCGTTCTATTCAAACTCCAATGTCAACCACGAAAAAATGGTGAAGGATGAGAAAGGTGTCTCAGTTTATCGGAAATTATACAGAAGCATGATTGTGAGTCTCTTGTATCTTACTGCTAGCCGACCATATATATATTTTAGCATAGGTGTTTGTGTAAGATTCCAAACTGATCCTAAGGAATCTCATTTGACCGCAGTAAGGAGAGTTATTTGATATGTGAGTGAGACTTCTGATTATGAAATTTGGTATTCGAAGAATCAAGACTCAAGTATTATCGACTATAGTAATTCTGATTGGGCTGGTAATGCAGATGATTGCAAAAGTACTACAAGATGATTTTTTTATTGGCACGAATTTGGTTTCTTGGTATACTAAGAAGCCAAATTCAATCTCTTTATCATCTGTTGAAGCTGAGTATCTTGCTACTGGAAGCTTTTGTGCACAATTATTATGGATGAAACAAATGTTGATTGACTATGGAATTCAACAAGGGCCTCTAAAGATTTTGTGTGACAACAAGAGTGCAATAAACATCTCTAAGAATCATGTTCAACACTCAAGAACAAAGTATATCGACATCATACATAATTTTAGAGATTTGGTTGAAAGAAAGGAGGTTGTAGTGGCCTATGTTCCAACATGTGAGTAGTATGCAGATATATTCACAAAACCATTGGACGCTTCAACTTTTGAATTTTCTTAGACAAACAAACCTTGGTATGTGTTGAATATGAGGTATTTTTCTTGAAATTTCTCTGTACATTATGTATATATTTGCTAGTCCAGTTTGTTTTTGTTTTTGAAAAAATTCTGAAAAAAAATAGAATGACAAAATAAAAAAAGGAAAAAGGGAAAAGGGGTTGTGGAGTTGGAAAGTATGTTGGAAGTTCAATGTGAGACATGATTTCACATGAGAAGAAAGGTAATTATTGTCTTGGAAAGGTAAAAAAGAGACACGGTTAGAGAGGTGAAAAGGAAATAAGTTATTTTTGGTTAAAATTCTTTCCATCTCTCCACATTCCCTCTTTTTTTGGCATTGCACCCTTTATTCTCTACCAAACTTTCAAAATTTTGGAAGTTATCTTGCCGAGTTTGAGTTATCCGAGAACTCTTTTGCCAAACCAAAAATTCTTGCCGAGACACTCCAACAATGGCCGGAAACAAGAAGCCAATCCTACTCACCTCCGGCAAACCCGAGAAAGACGCACCAAGCAAGAAAAAATCTCAATATCAAAAGGTAACTGCTTTTGAATCTACTTGAGTTTTTTGGAAAGGAAGAAAGTTTGATTCGATAGATGAGTTTTCTAAATGGGTGCAAGCCAACTTAGTTACCATTGATATGAGAAATTTAGAAAATATTAAGGTTCAATTTCTGGAGGTTTATATGGAAGAATTGCTCTCAGGTGACATAGGAGAATTTTTTGATATTGAACATTTTGAAGTTAAGTTGCTGAGAGGTGAATATAGAGAGTATAGAGGGAAGGACATGTTTCATGTGTACTCCTATATCCCTGGTGCCAACTATGAAAAAATTGTGGAGATTAGTGATGAGGATGCTGAAGGATTGGAGGTTATCAGATCTAATAATCAATTGAAGATTATTCCTTTTGATGTTATGGCCGCTCAAATGAATGAAAAATTGAGAGCTTTAGAGCCCCCTGTGATTGTTCTGTTCGATAGTGAAGATGAGAAGAATGCTGGGTATGTTCCAACATACCAGCAGGAAGAGTTGCATGAAAACCCTATAGAGGTTGATGATCTAGATGTGGGTTCTACTGGTGACAATTTGGGAAACCAAGACTATCCGATGGGTGATGAATCTTCTTGGGATGAAGAGAAGGTTTATGAGGCTATGAAGAGAGGGGTAGATGACCCCACAATGGAAGCTGCTGAGGCATAGGACTATGTTCCAACACAGGAACCTAATCTTACTTATTCCAGTGACGAGGTCCTTGATATATTCATCCATAATAGGTTGAGGAAGGCTAAAAGGAAGGATACATAAGTTGAGTCATCACATCCAGCCAAGAAAAGCAAGGTGGCATAACCCTATCCCAAGAAGAAGAAAACCACACTACCACCACCTCCTGTAAGTGATGCTCTCTCAGATATTTTCTATGATGCAAATTGGGAGGAAATGAGTGAAGTGTTTTTCCAAATAAATATTATTTCTGAGAGGCCAGTAGATTTGCTATATAAACCAAGTGGTTTCTCTGGCATGAAGAAGGATGCCTCTATGTTTTTAGACTACAACAAACAGATGGTTTGTGAGGTGTAATCAAATATGATGGATGGAAATCTAGAGAAGGACTCACCCTGGTGTGACCGAGTTTATGTTAGACGCAAGATTTTGAATTTCCCTGCTGAGAAAATTAACAGGTTATTGAGGATGAAAACACCTAACTTTCAAGGAATTTTTTTGAGGAGTTATAGGTCACAGATGATTAGATTTTGGTAGAAATACCTGGAGGATTTAAAATAGAGTGGCCTGCAACTGGGTATTCTCAAGAATCTTGTCTAACATCCTGGTTTTTTGGACTCTATCATGTAGCAGTAAACTGTTGGATGACCTCTTCAAATACTACACCATTGACTCGGGAAATGGCTAAACTGTTGTACAGTGTTGGAACACAGAAGCCTATAAATCTTGGATTACTAATACAACAGAGTATTGTGAAGCAAGCAATATCTCCAAAGGCCAAGCATGCACTGGTTTATCCTTGCATCATCTCATCCTTGGTCAGAAGTGAGAGAGTTAGGTCAGAAGTGAGAGAGTTAAGGCCAAGCCAAAAGATGAGATAGTGGAAACTGAGCCTCTAAAGCCAAACAAGAAGACTTTTAAGTTGAGACATGTAAAATATTTACCCTAGAAGCTTAAGTCTGTTGGTTCTACTTCTTCTAGAGAGGATAAATAAGGCAAGATGACTAATCAAGATGCAAGGCTGGGATCAATCACTATTTAGATTGCTGCGCTTGAAGCTGAAAAGACCAGAATTGCAACGGAGAAGGCACAGCTAGAAATAGAAGATGTTACTCCTGAACATAATTGATGTCTGAAGGGATATATTCCAACATAGTCAGTATAAATTTCAGGGTGAGCATATTCTTATTTTGCTGAACTTTTATTGGATTTTGATGTTTTTATGACTTTGGCATATTCATGGCTATTATTTTGTGGTGATGTAATCTGAATTATTTCTTTGGATTTCTGGTTCTTTGGTATTCTTTTTAATTCAGATTTTGTCATTCGTCTACGTTCCAACATAAGGAATTTCTGGTATTCTTATAATTGTGAAATTTGGATGTTTTTCTTGTGAATTATTTATGCCAAAATAAGTGGGTCCACAAAATGTCAAAGGGGGAGATTGTAAAATCACGTGGACTTCATTGATTATCGACTTGACAATTTGTGAAATAATGTTGAAAAAGAAAAACGTTCCATGTTGGAATATACGAAAAGAATAAGGATTTGAGCATTAGAATATTGCATGATATGATTTATGGAATTATGGATATTATGCAATATTTGAATCAAATATATATGAAGCATAATGGATTTATGGAAAATCCCTATAATTATAGAATTGGATTTATGGAATATTATGGGATATTTGAGATAAGGAAAATCCATTTATTTATGAGATTTGGATATGTTTCAGAAGCAAATAAGGAATAGGAATATTATGGAGATAATTATGGAATATTCCGATCTGCTCTGGGGATTATATATTTTGGACATCACGGCTGCAATACTCATGAATTTAATTGCGTAAATCTGCATTCAGATTTCTATCTTTCCGAAGAGTCTTGGAAGAGCCAATTTTCATATGTTCCAACATACGTGACATGTTGATCAAGTTCAGAGTCGTATACCTTGATTCCTCGGGAGGAGAAGATCCAACGTCGACGAGTTTAGAGGTCAGAGGGAGTCTGATCAAGGCGGATCGGTAGCAAGGGGAGATTGCAAAATCCACACGTTGTAATTAGAGAAGATAAGTATAGTTGTATGGTGTACTTTGTACTGTATCTTTCTAATTAGTGAATCTATTCTGAATTGGGCTAGGTCCCGCAAATGTTTTTGGATTTCACCGAACTGCGTAACCAAGTTGTGTCTGTCGTTCGTTATTTACTTTACATACTTGGTTAGATATGCTATGTTGGAACATATGGTTAATAGTTAAGCTAAAATGTTAAAACCCAAAATTTCAAGATTGAATGACCAGACCTTTCTGAATTTTTTTGAATCATCTACAACCATAAAAAAACCTAAAACTCACTAGCAAATTGGCACCTTATCAGCGGGTTTGCATTTCCTTTGTTGCTCATCGTAAACATCAAGATTTTGGGAGGAAATAATTCAAGTTTCAAAACATACTTACCTACTATCAATTCGGTTTCTTCTTAGTCAAAATATTTAAAAAAAATCTAGACCAAGCATCATGATGATTTTTTCCAAAAACAACCTTTTTTTTTATCGCAATGTCTTCTAATAGTGTCATTGGATATTGTTGTAGGAATTTTATTTCTTTAATGGCTGCTAAAGACATCAAGTTGCAAGAGATCTTCCAAAAAACTGCAGTTAAAATTTGTATCTTGAGATATCATCATATACATACCGGTATACATCTCCCCTAGTCATGTGAAGTTCAAAGTAAATATAGCATCTTGAGCCTAGTGAACCAAGTAAGCGGACAACTTGCCTAGTGAAGGAAGAGTCTCGCGGAGTTCAAGACCAAAACAATACTTCAATACCTCACATCCAGCGAACCATAGTTGGAGGATGAATGTCGGCCACGAAACCATGACCAAAGAATAACATGGATCACGATCAACAAAGATCTCGGTGATCATCAACTATAAATAGATAATCTATACAGCAGGACATGTAATGATATTTTCCAAAATACTACTCATACATTTATTACACACTAACTTAGCCATTAGAGGAAGATCCCGGGGACTCCCTGTGACCTCGTTCTGCAGGCGTGATGGAGCACTGCACCAATTCCAGATATTATGGTGGTCCAAAAGGAATCCCACGCATCGCAAACCATGGACACTGCTAGATAAGTACCATGAACATTGCCATCGCAATAAACGCCTGTATCGTTTTAAGAAAACCTCAATTTGAGACAAAAAAATTTATGGAACATAATAAGATGAAGAACATAGAGAGCAATGACAGGTCTACCCATCTTCTGATTAAAGAAATCACCAAAAAAAAATGGAGAAGAAAGAAGCAACAATGCACGAAGGATTCTGGAATCTAACCAAAAGTTATTTGTATTGTTCAAATCATCTCGTTTAACCCGTGCATTCTTTGGATATCAACTCGTGTATTTTTAGGAGTAGATTGCTATCGCAGCCTATATTTTACTTATTAAAACCTTGTACTACATATATATGTGTATGTATCTATGTATGTATGTATGTATGTATGCATGTGTATATGTACATACGTGTATATGTATATAAGTGTATATGTATATATATATATATGTGTGTGTGTGTGTGTGTGTGTTTATGTATATACATGTGTGTATGTGTATATACTGCTACACCTCTACATATTCCATATTACCAATTTCTCTATAAAAATTCCCCTTTTGTTTTTTAATTTTAGATACTTTTCACCACCCACCGCCAACAAAAAAAATCCAACAACCACTACCAGTGTTAGTTCCAATGGGACGTTGGGTCACATCACTTCATCACGCTGATGCCATCGGACCATAGACACCGGTAAATACAATGACCATAAAAAATTGGTGGACAACACAAAGCTTAGTGCTATGACCGGGAACTCGAGCATATGATCGGGAGGATGGACAAGAAGTCTCCTCGTCATTCATACCCTCTATATCAGCAACACCTTGATATCCTACACAAAAATCACCCAGCACTCGTTCACAATGGAGAAATGAGTTCGGGGAAATTCCTGATTACTATCACAAGGTCATGGAACCACGAAGTATTCCTCCAAACATAAAGTCCGCATTTGTAGGTTCTTACCTCAGGGAAAGGACTTATAGTGGTTCGAGTCCTCCAATTCAATCTCTCGTGACCATGGCATGTTTGAAATTGTGTTAACATCTTCTGTATTGGTGCTTCTCGTAAAATTTCCTTGAAAATTTTACGAGATAGGAGAATAACTCATACACTTCTTCTAGTGTCTTGTTCAAAATACTTCCTCCATGTGAGGAGTTTATGAAACGACGTTAATCCTCAACTAAACCACCATGTAAGTAAAGGAGTATATCTTGATTAGATTAGCCATGTTAGGGACAACTTGTGCAAAACTTCTAGAAACGTTTGTAGTAGTCTTACATATTCTTTCTAGCTTGTTATTCTATGTTTATGATATTCTTCTTTCCAAGGAAGATTTATTTCATTTTCGTCCACGAGCTGTTGTTATGTTTATGAGAAAAAATCATCCTTCAGTGATAAGGGAAAATTAATCATATTGATTTGATACTCAGTGACTCATTTTGGGGTCATGCTTGTACGTACAACATGAAACTCGGACATATATTTTAAAAATTATTTCCCTGCCAAATCATAAAAGCTCGGTAGTAAGCGAACAAGATCATGCTTCACATCGAAATCATGTCCTTCATGCGCATTAGGCACTGCAATTGCAAGGGGTTGTTGTTGAAACTCGGGGCAGTCAACTGCCTCAAAGTCCGATCTCTGCAATATTTCCTCCCTAGTTTTGAATCTGTTATTTTATTCCTAGGTCAAACATCACAATTTTTTTATTATTAGCTCGGTGTGAACCATACAAGGTTCATAGTAAAGAATTGATAAAGATAAAACTAAACAAGAAATAAAAAAGAATATCCCTGGCAACAACGCCAAATTTGACGGAGCGATTTTAGCAGGTTGTTAGACAATTAAACTGATATCAAGATTAAATTTTTTCAACCTTATCCACCTGAAATATTGATATAGTAATATACCAAGAAAGTAAGGTTCAAACCCAAGAAATAATCATATTCCTAATTTAGCGGATAAGTTCTGCCAACTTTCTACAAATATAAGGGGGTTATGGAAAATTTGATTATTAATTAAAACTAAAAAATATATAAAATAAAAAAATATATTTAATTTATCTAATAAAAATAGTTCATCCTGAAATTATCACAAACCAACTTCGTATAATGATCATAGGTTCAAGATTCATTCAATTTATAATATTTTCCTCGTTCTATGTACTAGACTAAGGGTTCACAACCACACACCCTATTTATCGCATGTAGTACTTAACACACTTTTATTATTGTCTATGTTCATGATACCACTCATGAATTCCCCCCATATTATCATTTCATTCAGAAACAATGAGGTACATATGTCCAGTAACATGTTATCAGTGTCAATGCAATCTAAATTACCAATTACAATCTGCCAAAATTTCATCAATCTTCCTTAGACTCATGACTCTTACTCACTAACGGTATGAAATATGCAATAGATCTAGGTGGTCAATCCAAATAAATCACATAATTCAATTATATACAGCTACAAGGTAATTTACTAAAAATATATATAGGAATGAATAGAACCTGATTATGTCACCTTGAAGCTCACAGGGTAATCAAATATTTCTTTAATTTCTAGATGAAACTCGTAAATAACTCCTCCATTTCTATATCAAAATCTCGAAAATAATACATGGTTCAGGGATGGGATTTTCAAGTGAGATTATCCTCTAAAGTCTCGTGTGGACTGCTCTTCTATCATGAAAATCCCTTGGAGTATTTATATTACAAGAAATAAATATAATCTATGAATAAAATTATTCTTCTAATGTAATTCCAATCGTAAAAAAAATACAAAATCTAATACTACTTTACTTGGAAAAGGAAATAGAGATATCTTCTAATAAGACTTTCCAAAAATAAAACTAAAACTATATTTTTACTAAAAATAGGGAACTAATAATGTTCCAAATAGAAGATTAGGAATATAATGTTAACTACAAAATAAAATAAAATATTCTTCTCCAAAGAATGGAATTGTAATCTAATTACGGAACAAAATCACAATTAGACCAATTAATCAGGAAATAATATAAATTTGCCCCCAAATGTAAATGAGTTGAATCTAAAAGAGATCAGACTTCCCTGGAATTGAGTCGTCCAAGACAGATCGGCCTAGTTTAGTCGTGCACACCTCCACACGACTCCTTCATCTAGGTCACACACCGCTTGGATACCACAGGCGCCGCAGTGAGCGACCTTGAACTTCTTCGTGAAGTACGTTCTTGATATTTACCCAATGGTTTTCTCCATTTCCCCCATATTTCATACTTTATCTTCAATTCTTTGTTATGCCTCCAACGGTGGATTCTCATATCTTCAAAAGTGCGTAATTCTTTCAAAATCCTTGAATATCCAAATCTTCGTAGAATTTCTGGGTTACATAAATACCCCATAGTGTGTGTAAATTTACACTCTAAAGTATGATAATAATTTCTAGTTATACTATCAAATCTAAGGCATATCAGGAATATTTTATATACGCTCTTCATTTTGAAACCACTAATACAAAGCAGAATACGAAGCTTTGATCATGGGCTTAAGATTGGTCAAGGATCTAGTAGTACAACACTTGGAGATATTCAGTGGCTTGTAAATAGTAGTTCATCAAGCCAGGGGGAATACGAGGCTAGGGAAAGGAATCTTCATAAATTTTTGGAATTGGTACAGTCGATGCAGAGAAATTTCAAAAGCTACACCTTGACTCAGGTTTTGAGAAAGAAGAACCAGAAATCAACTACCCTGAGTAAGTTAGCATTGGCCGATCTAAGACTAATGTCTCCTAAATAGTTGTTGATGGAAACATTGAGGTATCACAGTTTTGGGGAAGAGTCTATGATGCCCATAGACGATGCGAAGAAATGGATGACGTCGATCATAAGATATCTAAGGGTTGGCACATTCCCAAAGATAAGGCTGAAGCTAGGAAGATCAAAGTAAAATCATCAAGATGTACAATACATTTTGACAGTCTATACAAGAAAGGGTATTTAATGCCATTCTTGCGATGCGTGGCACTGGAGGATGCAAAATACCTCATCCAAGAGGTTCACCGAGGGATTTGCGGAGTCCACCAAGGGGTTTGTAGAGTTCACCAAGGAGCTGGGTCCATCACCAAAAAGCTATTACGAGTTGAATACTATTGTCCAGTAATGTTTAGAGACACTTTTGAGTTGATCAGAACCTTTGTTCCATATTAAAAGTTTGTCCCAGTGTCACACATTTGCCAGGAAGAGATGACAAAAATCCATGGACCTTGACCAGGCAATTCGATAAGCGGGGAATTGACCTGGTAGGTCCATTCCCGGAAACAACTAGATTATTCAAGTTCTTGATTGTAGCAATTAACTAATTCACCAAATGGGTAGAGGCAATACGCTGACCAACTTGAAAGGTACGAGTTGCATCTACTTTTGTTGAAGAAATATACTATAAAGGTACATGATACCTAGAACCTTCATCACAAATAACAGGAGGCAATTTGCCCACAATCCCTTTAAGAAGTGGTGTGAAGACTTCAACATCCAGTAGAATCTCACTTCGGTGTACCACTCCCAAGCCAACAGACATATCGAAGTTACCAATCGAACGAGCATCAGTGATTGGTGGGGGCTGGAGGAAATTGGGTGTACAAACTACCCAGTGTTCTTTTGTCGCATCAAACAACCGAGGGAGTGGCCATGGCAGAAACACCGTTCAGGATGGTCTTCAGTATAGAAACAGTTGTACCTGGCTTCCTTAGCCTTCAGAAAATCAGACCGGAGGAGGAACAGAACAACAAAGAATTCCTTACGGACCTAGATTTTCTGGATGAAAAGAGGGAAAAGTCTGAGCTTTATCAAGCTAAGGTTAAAGATAACATGAAAAAGTACCACAATCAAAGGGTACGAAAGACCCAATTCTTTTTTGGAAAGTTGGATGAGAAAGAATGAAAAGAGCTAGCAGGAGAAAAAGGAAATTTGGTGCCCAACTGGGAAGGCCCATATAAAGTTGCTGAAGCACACGCTGGAGGAAGATATGAGCTGGGGGACATAGGAAATAGATTACCCAAAAGACGAAACATTTTCAACCTCCCGTGATACACCGTTGAGGGAAACTATAACGGTTTATCCATCAACGACATCTTAATGTTCTATCCAGGGTGTAGCGTTCCACAAATAAAATGTTCCAGGGTGGAAACACTCTCATTTTTCGAAATCTGACACCCTAGGAGTCGTCCACTCCAAGAGGGACAATAAGGCCACACAATTTCTGATAAATTATGTTAATATTTTTTTATAAAAAATATGGCATTACTATTTTACAACAAAGAGACGTCTCATCTAAAGATGATCTTCTAAAACGAGCTCAAAATCCCATCAAGGATATCCGCTCTCCACAAACGAGATATTTCATCATAAGATAATCTCTTTTAGTGAAAGGACCGTACTGGTGCCTTACCAGAAGATGCTCGAAAAGGGACAGGGTTAAAGCCTAACTGGTGACAACCACCTGGCCCAACCAAAACCCAAACATGCAAACATAACTCTAAGGACAAAACATTGAATATCGGCTCTCAAAACTACAAAGCCAAAATGTTATGGATCCAATCTCAGAAATCTAAGGACGAAACATTGAGGATCGCCTCTCACAACTCTAAAGCCAAAATATTGAGGATAAACTCTCACAACTCTAAAGCCAAAACATCGAGGATCGATTCTCACATTTCATAAAATTCTAAGGACCGGTACTCATTCCATAAAATATAAAGGATTGGTACTCCCTCTGTGAAGTCCCAAGGATCGGATCTTGTTTCACGTGGTTTTGAGGGGTAATACTTATATTTCACAAGATCAATAAAAGGCCAGTTGATAGCTAGCCGGAGATAATTTCCTCTGAAAAATGGGGGAAATAAATAAGGGAAAAAAGCTAAGGAAAAGAGGATCCATTCACTAAAAAATATTCTCAAGTTTACCAAAAATTAAGGATTACAAGCGAAGCTATCCTATTACAAGGCAATGCCTAGCTATCTAAACACTACTTTGGAATTAGGCTAGATACTTTGAACCTTTGGGGGCTTATTCATACTCATAAGCTAATTATGATCCCTTTGGATGAGGAATGTTCTTGGGCCCCACACTTCTTGGTCAAGAAGATGATGGTCGAAGAGCTAGTGGACTAGAAAGTATAAATGGTGTCCAGTTCATTCTTATACTATATTACCTTGCCAAAGCTGCCCAATATGGCTGAAGATAATATTACCTGTAGCATCGACAACATGCAATCAAATCTTCAGACACTGTTTTCCTCCCTATAGGTGGTTGTAAGCTAAACCATGGGAGAACCACGGAAATTTCTGAGAAAAGTTGGCGGGAGACCTGCCAGCCAGCCCACCTTGACGCAGCTGGCAAACCAACATGATGATAAGACTAAAGGCTTCATCCCCATGTTTCACGTTCAAGCTGGTCAAATTCACTTGATAATGAAAAAAGGGCCAAGAAGAAGTGTCAATAACAGAAAAAGAAAGATAGAAAATTATAGAAAATCATATATGGTTATACTTGACCGGGGGACGACAAGTTAAACATTAAACAATGAGCTTTCCAGGGAGAATACTAGAGATATAAGGCAATAAAACCCCTTAATCCCAGTGACAATCCCACTCACGCCTTGGTAAGCACTTTGTTTTTAAAAAATGGTTCTACCACAAACAAGGAAAAATTAGGGGGCTTCCCTGGAGAAGAAGAAACAAAGAAGAGAGAGGGGAAAGATATAATTGAAATTATCTACATGAAAGGAAATAACAAAAATTGGATAGGAATAAACTCCTAGATAAAGGATTTTTTAGTACCCAAGGACCATCAAAAGGTGCCTTGGAAAATGGAGTAATCAATAACAACTTTGGAAAGCAAGTGAAAAGACCGCCATAATGTAGAGACTTTCCACTTGCCCAAGGGGGTCGATGCGCCTCACCTTAATTAGGACATTTAAGTCAGAAAATTACCAGATTAAATGAACAATTACAACAGAAATCAAGGGTTTCTTGGCTAATCTTCAGATGCATCTACATGAGAAAACTGATGGTTCTTCCTGAAGCTCAAAGTTTTGCTTCTCTTAGGGGCTATTGATAGTGGCTGGAGCTGAAATCCCCCCTCGGTCCAAAGTCCACACTGTTATCCTCTATTTAGGCCACGACCACATAATTACATCATGTTGAAACTAAGCCCAACATCCAAAGGAAAGATCTCCAAATCCGATCCTACCTTCGGAATTCACCTTTTTCAGGGTACAATTATGATATATTGAATATATGGTAATTCTTTTATGGTTAGACACCAGTTCCTTTATGTAAAGTTCATATTTATCCTAGCATGATCTGGAGATATCCCAAGGATAAACCCTTATATATACTAAGGTATTCATCCACTCTATTTAATCAATTCTCAATATTCATATCAAATACTTTTGGTATGAATTTAACATCAGAGCTTCTTCCCTCGACCACCCTCGAGGAGTCTGTTTAGCAGGTTCAATGCATTGCAACAAGTTTTGGCTATCGGATCGACATGCATCAAAGCCTCATTTACTTTAGCACCCCCCCCCCC
>JAULKM010169954.1:0-15763 GCA_032355605.1 Rubia tinctorum | reverse complement strand
CTGTTTTTGTAATAAACTTATACCAACTCAATTTCTGCTAAGTTTTAAAGCAGCATTATTAGTTCTTGGAATATGGTACTCACTGTTGTTGCTATTAAAAAATATAATGTTTGTGCTCCTGACTGGTTTGATCTACTGCGGTTTTCAAGGGTCTCTGCTTTTATTACTTCTTAAATGGCTCTACTGATGAAAATGATCTGATGATTGGCTTTTATAATGATGGTGGAAAATTCTTTCATGAGCTGCTCCTATTGGTTCTTGAATTTGACTTTTATACTTTACTGATCATATTCGGGTCTTGTTCGGTCCGGGTTTACATTAATTTGAATCTCTTAAAATTCGGGTTCACATCGATTCAGATTCTTTCGAATCGGGTAGCAGTTGGGTTTGATCAGGTATCTTTCAGGTACAGGTCCTTTTCGAGTCTGGGTTCAGGTTCGGTATGGGTGCGTATCCTTTTCGGGTTCGGGTTCAGGTTCGGTTTGGGTGCGGATCCTTTTCGAGTTTGGGTCCTATCGAATCAGGCAATTTTAGTTTGGGTTCGGTTCAATCGGGTGATTTTGGTTTCAGGTTAGTGATCCGGTCCAACTATTTGGGTCTTGTTTCGATTTCGGTTCAGTTATTTAATTTTGGGTTTTCGGGTTCGGTTATATTTTGCCAGGTCTGAGGACCACGTCAGTTTAGCAGATGTATCTACAACATGAATGTGAGGTCCAACCTTACCCATGCATGATCTTGGGTCCAAGTTTTCATTCTCCGCCGATGGCTCGAATGAAGCAAGCAACCAAGAGGTCAAGGGAAAACACTATAGAAGAAGGTCCAACGTGCACCAAGACGATGAAGACAACGCCCACCCCTCCACTGCCAATGTGGAACAATATGCGATTCGTAAATGAGGATACACAGAAGCATTTTGAAATAATTTGGGGCCGCAGGATAAAGGAGGTCAAGGTGATGAAGCCAGAGGACGTGGAGCGACTCCACCTCGACGTTTTCCTTGAACCATTCAAACTGTTGGGGATTAAGGGTTTGATATACTTGGATAGATCGACGTATGATACAGAGTTCAAGAAGTTCTACACCAAACATCTACAGTAAAAGAGTGAACGGGATGGACGTGGAGATGACGATGGAGTTCATCAATCAAGTGGTTGGGTTCATAGTTGGTGTGAAGGATCACATGGAGGTTGAGTCTCCACAATTATACTACTAGGATAATTGGCCTCCGAAGGTCGCCGAGAATGACCAATCCTGGGTGCTTAACCCATTCAAAATTAAAGTGGAGAAAGGGCTCATCCAACCAACGTGGATCAAGATTCATGTCCTCAAACTCAAGGAAAGGATTATATACAGTATAATTGTATAAATTATAATCCTGGGCGGACATCCTTTGTAGTGCACGATCAAAGGGGGCACCATGTACTACCACCTTGCGGAGAAGAAGGTAGAAAATCCCGGTACACCATAATCTAGGAGATGCACCAGTGATTATCTCAACAAAGAGTTGGACACTCCCTTATGGCAATGTCATCACCGCCATTCTAGAGAAGAAGAAGGTTCCAATCAAATCAAAAGCGAAGAACCAACCAAAGTACTACGATACGAACTACTTAGGACATAAGCATTATCATTAGGCGTTAGGAACATGGATTGATCGCAATGTCCCCATGTGAAATCTGGAAGTGCCTCTGGCAACTGGGACCGAGGAAAATCAATCAGCTTCCACAGTAAAGGATCATGGCACCACCAGTACTCCTACCCCGCGATCGGGTATGAAAGTTTTTAGGTTTTATGGTTATTCAAAAATATTCATTATTTATAAATTTATTACATTTAACTTAGTTTGTTCCCCAACATGCCTTAAACATAGCTCCTTTGGAAACCTCATGAAGATTGTGGCCAAGACCAAGGCCCTGGCGCAGAGCACAGACCACAACGTGCAAAAAGATTTTGGAATAATTAGCGGAGCTGAGGTCTATGATTGCCAATGAAATTAATGCACCTGGGGATGATGAGGATGGTGTGAGAATGACTGATGATGAAGAAAGGTCTGGAGATGACAATACCGAGGCTTTCACCAAAGAGTCGCATGTAAATAGTTCGTCAGCAGACGATATCCCATCCCCGTAACCACCCCATTTATTGCCACGAATAATATTTTGTTGTGCATCATAAAGACTTTTTCTTTGAATTTTATTGGAATATATTTTCTTTTGTTTAATAACTTTAAATTGTGGGATGTATCTTGGATATTGTATTCATGGTAGCAATATTAGTCTTTCCAATTTAGTTTTATTATATTTTAGACTAGCTATTATGAACTTAGGATGATACATTTCCATTGTACATTCCAATTTTTGACTATATTGGTTATCCGTTGATGATTTATTAGATACGATAAAAAGTCCAACTTCGCACATCATTTGCACACATGATGTCGAATTAACCGACATGTTACCGACTAAACTGCGATGCTGCATGATTTAATTGATTTGGTTGGATTTGGGCACTGGATTGGAGCTATGGGTATGTCTGAAATCGCTCGTCCCAATATGCAAAGTCACTTTGATGTCGAGATAAATTCGGTTCACCTGACCATGCGTGCGAAGTTATTTATCTAATAATTGACTATTCCTGCTAGGTCATACCTATGTTGCTGAGATCGCAACTATGTCGGTTATACTTATTACTTCGCATTTGGATATTATTTACTGGGGTTATTACAGAAAATGGTAAAAAACCTATTATTCACCTAGGTTATTTTTAACCAATATAAAAAAATTATTTTAAAAAAATAAACAGGTTAAAAGAACTTTTTACCTCGGTTTTTCAACCTAAGCAAAAAAACTGAGATAAAATTGGTGAAGTAATAGGTCAAGTTTCTTGTAGTGTTGCATTGTTATGTCACCATTCTTGTGACACCTATGTGACATATTATTTCGTGACTCAATATTACGACATTGTTTTATGGCACTTTACCAAAATATCATATTTAGATGACAAAATTAAGAATTTGTTGCTACTTTACGGCACAATTGTATAATTTCTCTGATGTGTTATATGTTTTGTGACATACATGCGGTACTTTCTAAAATGTCCCAAGATTACGAAAACTTATTAATGACACATTTACTAAAATGTCATAATTAGATGACATAGTTATGAATTTGTTGCTTGCATTGTATGTTTGATGACATATATGCAGCACTTTCTAAAATGTCCCAAGATTACGAAAATTTATTTTAGACAGATTTACTAAAATATCACAATTATACGACGCAATTATGAATTTAATGCTAATTGTATCATTTCTTTGATGTGTTGTATGTTTGGTGACATCCATGCGGAACTTTCTAAAATGTCTCAAGATTACGATGATTTATTTACAACACTTTACTAAGATGTTACATTAAATAACCCAGTCTAATTTTTAAATTTGTTTTTGAAAATTGTGGCATAATTGTGTCATGTTTTGTTGTGTCATCGCTCGTGTGACACATATGCGACACTTTCTATATTGTTCCAAGATTACGAAAAACTATCAATGACACTTTAACAAAATCTCTTAATGAAATGATTCAAAAAGTTGTTTCAAATACATCACATAATTGTGATATTTCACTTTTTTATTAATACATTCGATATTCTTTGCATTGTTTGTGATAAATGAATTAATTTGAATATAATAATTTTTTGGCATAATGCTTTATTTTTTTAAAAAATTTCTTTGGGAAGTTTATAGTTTTTAGTTTGACTAGTTAAATGTAAAATGATAATTAATTTTCCAATCTAACCTAAAATTGCAAATTGATCTCTTCTCTCTCCATAAACTTTTAGCAAGGCGCTATCACCAAAAGTTATGATAATGAAATAGTATATTTCAAAAGTATTATTTTTTAAATAATAATATTTAGCTATGTAGTTTATACCTAGCCCATGGACCATATCATTAACCCACAAATTAAAGGTCGTTGGCCCTTAGACCCAGCCTAGGACTGAAACATGAGTAAGGTTAACGAACCAAGAAAAGTGGAGCTTTGTCTCAAAACTTGGCCACAAACCAATAAAAGCACAACCACGTTTAAGCATTTTACCACAAACGAAAATTGTAGGAACCATAATGAAACCCACAATCTCAGACGCGGACAATACAGAAACATGATTGTGGACATCTATAAATACAAAAAGAGCAACAAGGTAGAAGGTAAGTAAAACTGTACTAAGAAATTCTAATTCTATGAAGGAGAGCACTGACTTAATCATCAGAGCATTTTCACCGAAATCACTTCCAGAATCTGTTTTGCCAAAAGAGATAACTTATGGTGAACAATAGTTGTTTTCCTTGATCATGAATACCACATCATTGGCTACGACTGTGGGGAGGGAATATATTTTTTTAGTTCTTCATTCCCTTCAAGGTAAACAATGTGTTCACCAGAAGTGAGAGAAGCCAAAATCACCATACACAAGAGCGAACAACTGGGCGTAATAGGAGCATGCATCCTAACTAAGATTAAGCACATCTTTCTAGTAAAGAGCATGAACACAATAAAGAAGATACGGAAGATGACAAAATGAAGCAGAATCTCTTTAACACAAATAAAGAAAAGAAGAGACAAGTGTTCACAAATTTTCTAGAAACCAACGGAGAACATCTGCAAAAATAGTTCTTAGCCACAATAAATCCAAAATCCATGAAAATAGGTTAAAAAGTCAAAAGCATGAGAGCCTCAATTACAAAGATGCAGATAAGTCACTATTGGCACTGCATCTTCACGATTTAAAGATGCAAAGGACTTCAAGACACCTTTGCTTGTTAAGATCTATGATGGGATAATAGAACCTAAGGAATTTCGGCATTCTTATCGCAACAACATAAGATTTCATGATGCGGAAATCGAGTTAGTATGCAAGGCTTTCCCTATCTTCTTATCAGGAACGACGATTACATGGTACAAAGACATACCAAATTGAAGTATTAAGTCTTAGGCACAAATTTTAGATTTTTTTATTGGGGCGCTACTATCAAAAACAAAACTTTGCCAAAAAAATAGTGGACCTAAACAACATAGCTCAACGAAGTGATGAAAGTCTCGCAGAATACCATAATAGGTTCGTCACTGAAAACCTGCAGGTTCGCGATCTGTCGTTCCCATTTTCATTGGATGCATTTACTGGAGGCATGCAATCATGATAATTTTACAAGGAGCTCACAAAGAACATGCCTGAAAAAACCAAGAAGCAAATTGTCGCAAAAAAATTATTGAACAGTATGTGCAAACCGAAGAAGAAAATAACCGCAAGATAGAGCGGGAGATAGGTGAAAATAGAATAATGAAGGATACACAGAGAGGCTTTGTAAATAAAGGAAAAGGGAATTTATCTTTCAAAGGACTAGAGCCAAGAGCACATATCACACCATTTCAAGAAACTCTTTTGACGAAGTCACAAAACAAAATCTAGCAAGTGAACAAAGAGTTATTTTGTGAACCTGCACTAATGATATCACCTCCAGACAAGAGGACTAGAAAATACTATCGTTCCTTCCACAATAACCATGGGCATGACATTGAATATTGTAGAGACTTGAGTTGGCAAATAGAAGAGAATTTGAGGAATGACTATCTTAGTCAGTACGAGAAAGAGGATGGAGGAAGTTGGTACAACGAAGCCAACAAAGCAGGGAGCTTCATAGCAAAAAACTAAGGCATAGCGAACATACAGAGAAAGAATCAAAATATGACAGCGGCAGTGGATTACGAAGAAAACATAGTGGGTGAGGCCCCAGAAAGAGTAATCATGTCGATGCATGGATCAACTGACCCTATCAAATCATGCCTAAAAAGCCAAGGATATATATTTTCCACCACAAGAGCTTGCTAATAAGATATGTTTTCCTGATGAGATAGTCGCATTTAGTGAAGAGAATGCAGTTCCCATTGCTTCACCTCATAATTACCTGATGGTCATTATATCTAAGATTGGAAATGCCACAGTTTATAGAGTGTTCGTGAATGAAGTCGAAATCCCATTTGTTGATAGTTTTGATAAGTTGGGGTTCAAGCGGACTGATCCAAAGAAGTTAACATCCTCCCTAGTAGGATTTACGGGGCGAGCGGAGACACCATCGGGTAACATACAGTTGCCTGTTACCATGGGTAAAAATTATAGAAATTGTACTATGATATACGACTTCGTGGTCATGAATGCACCAAGTTCGTTATACACCATCATTGGTAGGCCCTGGATGAATACGACAAAGGCATATGGTCACCATACCACTCTGTAATGAAGTTTCTTACTCTAGCAGGAATTGCAACAATAACGGGAAACCAGCAAACAACCAGAGAGTGCATGGTTATTTCCATGAAAGCATGAAGAATTTTTTTTTTCACTATCTGAGATAGTGGCTGGCTCAGGAAATCGGAGCCTCCTATAGATCAGGGAGAAGAAATAGAGATTGCTAATTTTGATGGCGAAGACACTTCTAAGTGTGTCAAGATAGGAAAGTATCTTTCAAACTAGGAGAAAGAAAAGGTTATAGAAATGTTGCAAACTCACAATGATCCATTCGCATGGAATGTACAGAACATGGGGGAGTCTACCAAGAAATCGCTACCAATTCTCTAAATATATTGATTTGGTCAAGCTAGTTTAAAAAAGTAACGAATTTTTGGTAGTGACGGACAAAAAGCGATTGAAGAGGAAGTTAAGGTGTAGCTTCAAGCTGGTATTTTAAAGGAAGTAATCTATCCAAAATGATTAGGAAACCTAGTGATGGTAAAGAAGGCATGCGATGGATGGAGAATGTGTATAAACTTCACTGATCTAAATAAGATGTGGCCGAAAAATTGTTATCCTTTGCCTAAAGTTGATCAACTAGTAGAAGCGATATCAGGTTACTAGGTCCTAGCTTTCTTGGATGCGTATAAGGGATATCACCAAATACTGATAAACCCAGAAGACACAAAAAATGGCCTTCATAACGAGCTTCAGAATGTTTTGCTCTATGAAGAGGCCGTTTGACCTAAAAAATGCAAGGGCAACATATAAGAGGGTAGTCGATAATGCATTTAAAAATAGGCCAAAATGTTGAAGCATACGTAGACGACATGGTTTTCAAAAGCAAAAGGATATGTCACTTCGCGCAAGACTTGAAAGAAACAACGGATACGCTGAGTGCAATTGGTATGAAACTAAATCTAATGAATGCATAATTGGAGAAGGCGCGGGAAAATTATTAGGATACAAAGTATCCTCCAAAAGTATTGAGGCTAACCCAGAAAGAATACAAGCAATGGTGTTCCTTTTACAACCTCGAACAGTCATATAAGTACAAATATTGATGGGATCACTAGCAGCGCTTAGAATTGTATTTCAAAAGATGTAGAGAAACACTTCCCGCTCTTTGAAATCCTCAAAAAGGCTAAAAAGTTGGAAAGAGTATGGGTCATTGATGGATCAGCTTCAAGCATTGCCAACACTGAAGTCACATGGAGAAACCCTATATCTGTACCTGGTGGTTTCAACAAACGAGGTATGCTCAGTCTTAATGCTTTAAAAAGGCCAAAAGCAAGTACCAGTATACTACATTAGTATAATACTGAAAAGTCCAAAGAAAGAATACTTGCCAATTGAAAGGCTAACTCTAGCTTTGGTATATACGACAAAGAGATTGCAAACTTATTTACAAAGTCATAAAATTATCCTGTATACCGACTACCCAATCAATAATACTTTAAGCAAGCCTGAATCATCTGGAAGAATGACTAAGTGGGCTGTCGAATTGGGAAAGTATGAGACTTGGTTTCAATCACGAACTGCAACAAAGGTGTAAACCCTGGCAGATTTTACTGCAGAAATGACAAGTGTAGATGTACGAGAGGGTAATATACAAGAAAATCATGGAATTGAAAGAGGGAAATCCAAGTGGATAGACATCACATGGAAACTATTCGTAGATTGAACATCTAGAGAAGAATGTTGTGGTGCAGGACAACTACTGGTCAATCCAGATGAGGGGAGTACTAACATTCACTTTGTTTTGACTTTCCATTCAGAAATAATGAAGCTGAATACAAAGCACTAATATGTGGCTTAGACCTTACAGTCAGAATGAAGGTTAAAAGTGTTAAATGCTTCAGTGATTCACAGATAGTAGTCCAGAAAGTGCGGGGAGACTACAAAGAGCGAGATGAGCAGCTGATAATGTATTTAAGGAGAATTTATTAGCTTCTCGCTCAACCTGAATACTTTGATGTTTAACATGTCCCAAGAAGTGAAAACACCAAAGCGGATGCCTTGAGAAAATTGGCAACAAGCGGATATGATTCGCTTATATATAGGCCAGAAGGATGTGAAAGTGGAAGTCATACCAGTTAGAAGTACAGCAATAATGAGTGTGCCAATGGTCTAAATAGAAGAGGTAAACTGGATAATGTCGTTCAAAGATTACTTTGCAAAGGGAAAATTACCAGCAGACAATGTGCAGGCCAGAAGGAGAGTTGATAATGTATTTAAGGAGAGTTTATTAGCTTCTCACTCAAATTGAATACTTTGATGTTCAACATGTCACAAGAAGTGAAAACACCAAAGCGGATGCCTTGAGAAAATTGTCAACAACCGGATTTGATTCGCTGATATATAGGCCAGAAGAATGTGAAAGTGGAAGTCGTACCAGTTAGAATTATAACAATAACGACTATGTCAATAGTCTAAATAGAATAAGTAAACTGAATAATGTCGTTCAAAGATTACTTTGCAAAGGGAAAATTACCAGCAGACAAGGTGCAGGTCGAAAAGTTGGAATTGCAAGCTCACAACTATATTTATGAATGGGGAATCTTATACAAAAAAAGTTTCTCATCTCTATGGATAAAGTCTGCAGGACCATTGCAAGCAGGTGAAATCATGAAGGATGTGTATGGAGGATTATGTCGAACACATCAAGGGTCCCGGACAATCGCGAAAAAGATAATTCGAGCGGGTTATTATTGGCGAACTACGTTCAATGATGAACATAACTTCGTACAAAAGTGTAAAAGCTACCAAATTAATTCTCCAATATCGCACAAGCCATAGGCTTCTTTAACAGGAATACATGGAGAATGGTCATTTGATAAATGGGGAATCAACCTAGTTGGATCGTTTTCCTAAAGGAGCTGGAAATGCAAGATTTCTCATTGTGCCAATTGACTACTTCACGAATTGGGTAGAAGCGAAACCATTAGCAAAAGTCACGGCAGAAGTAAGAAGAAAGTTTTTAAGGCGAAACACAGTTTACCGCTTTTGGGTGCTACAAACTATTGTCTCATATAATGTTACGCAGTTCAAAAGTTAGACATTTACCGAATGGTGCTCGAAGTTAGGGATCACACAAAAAATCACGTCTGTAGCACATCTTTAAGAAAATGGTCTAGTGGAGGTAACTAACAAGACAATAGTTCAACGAATCCAAAAAAGGCTAGAGGGAAAGCAAACTAGTTGGGTTGATAAGATACCCAACACATTGTGCTCATACAGAAAACTGTTCGAGAACTAACTAGGGAAACGCCATAGAGTCTAGTCTATGCTCATGAGGCAGTAATAAAAGGAGGAAGGTAGCTTTCGAGTGGAATTCAAACCTTCGAGTGGAAAAATACAAGGAAGGTAATCCCGAAAAGATGAGATTGGATTTGGACGAACTCGAGGAGAAATGACAATGGGCAGCGATTCCAGAGGCAAAAGTACACAGGGAAAATAGCTAGAGCGTATATTGAAAGGGTAAAAAAGACACGATTTTGAATTGATAATCTCGTGCTGTGAAAGAATGAAGCAATCCTAGTAGAAGAGAAAGGAAAATGGAACCCAGAGTGGGAAGGCGCCTGCAAGGTAACGAAAGCGCACAGGTCCAACTGCTACGAGTTAGAAATATTGGATGCTAGCAGTGTCCCCAACACCTGAAATGTGGTCAACCTTAGAAAGTTCTACATGCATATCCTTTGTGAAAGATAGGAAAAATTCAGTTTTATAGAGCCACGATATGATCATTGGTTGTGTTCGCATATTTTCTTAGTTTTGATGGCGATATCATCGCTGCCATACATTATGAATATTAAAAGGCATCTTTTGGGGAAAATCATTCTTAGTATTTTAACTTAAAGTTATATGCAAAATTCATAGTAGCAAAAAATATCCAACTATGGATAATCGCAAACTAATTCAAATAATGTCTTACAACTGTGGACAATTAAATTTGACCAACCACGATGAGGCATGTTACAAAGTAGTCAAAATATGAATAACAAAGCCAAAAAAGCAAGAGATAGATCTTGCAGTTCGAAGATTACAAGTTCTTAATGTTGCAAGCTATAGATCTTGTGACTTCCAAACCTCAAATATGCAAGTTTTAGATATTGTAGGAGGGCAGATATTCCAACGAAAATAGTGGCAAAAGCAAGCAATGGACCTTGCAGCTTTGTGCAATACGAACACTTAATTTTTCAAGATATACATCTTGCACAAAGGTAAATTTAGCTACAAAAATGGCAACAAAAGCAAGCGATAAATCTTGCAGCTTCGCACAATACATACTCTTCCTTCTGCAAGTTATGGATCTTGCAAAAAGGCAAATGTGTCAACACAAACAGCGACGAAAGCAATCAATAGATCTTGCAGTTTTGCACTATACGAACTCTTAATTTTGCAAGCTATAGATCTTTAAAAATGCAAATTTTCTGACATAAACAGCGACGAAAGCAAAAAATAGACCTTGCAGCTTCACACCATAAATGTTTATGGCCCCAATTGCTAAAGAAATAGGCTTTGCATATAGAAATAATAACACACAAGTGCAAACACACAAAGCATAACATTTATATTATTCAACATCGAATGAATCTATTTCTAAAAGATAAAACATAAGGGAAGTACTTCAAACAGTTGGAACCCAAACTAGTATATCAAGAAAAAGGAAAAAACTGTCTACGCCTTAATGTGCGCGATGATCTAGAAGATGAAGAATAGGTGCAATGACGAGATTTCCGAGCCTCGCGTTCCTCAGATATATTGTGATAATATCCCCATTACATGTAGAAGTAGGCAGGATGTCTTGTTTGACCCCTTCAATCCATAATATGCCTTAAAATCAGTTATATGGCCAAATTCTCCGCAGTCAAGTTGCATGCTCATAATGTCAACAGTGTCTTGATAATTCTTGTTCATGTCCAACAAATTGCATACTTCATCCTCTAAGTAGTGAATATTCGACCTAACAGACTCAGACAAGTTAATTCTCTGTCTGCCAATATTCATAGTCAGATCTCCACAAACAGTAAAACCACGAAATGACGATGGAAGAGCTTTAAGCTTATCTTTGTAATTAGCACAAGATTGTTCAAGTAAATAAACACATGAATCAAGATGATTACACTCAGCATGAAGATGGTCATTCTCGCTACGTAGCTGAGTCTTCAAAGAAAATTGTTCATCAATCCTACTTTGCCACCAAGCTAAGGAAGAAGAGAGATGATCACACTCGTCCTATTTTTTCTTCAGTCGTTCCAACAAATCATCAATGTAGGAACACTTCTTGTTAATGATCAAATTCTTTTGATGAGTTTCGTGGGCCTTTCTTGAAGCAAAATTCTTAGCCTCTTCTTGACGACCAATCATTTTAACCATACTCAACTGTTGTCGCTGAATATGATTGTTCGGTTCGGCACATAATTCTTTCAATTCACAAATAGATTCTTGTTTATCATTCAGAGTATTCTTACATCCAAGTTCCAGATGATTGCTATTAAGTAGCATATACTTAAGGATAATTAAATGATGATAGTGCCCATTCCAGAACGCGACCAGGAAGATTGAAAGAACCCAGGTATACGCCGACAGATTCAAGATTAACTAAGATACATATGAAATCCTTGTCCTTAGATTAAATATTATAGCGTTCGGGTACAAACTTGCTGCAAGGGTAAGTCGAAGAAGAAGATGGAGCTGACGAGAAACAATGAATTTTCCACCCAAGATGTAATGGAATGGACTCTAGAGCAGAAATGTGATTAGTATAAACCAGCTCAAGCTATTCCTTAGAAAGAGAATGAGTAACTTCAACCAACCTAATTAGACAATGGGAATAAGGAGATATAAAACCAGAGCGATGATGAAAACGGGTATTAGATCCCAAAGATTCAAGACGTTTAAAAAATTAATGGTCAATAAAAATATAAAAACCAGCATATAAATAAATACAATGAGAATTTGGAAAATTAGAAGGGTTATACCAAATTTATATCCAAGATAGTACTCACAGCGCAGACATACATTAGAGTATCGTTACGATTTAAAAATATCAATAATCTCAAAATTCATAACACTAAGATCAACTAACATTAGAGTGAGAATCAGTTGAAGGATGGACAATGAGAGCGGAATTCTCCTTGTTCGCATGCTGAGCGAAAGCCTCAGTGTTCGCACTGGCCTCAGGACTAGAAGGAGGCTTAGGAGCACGAGAACCAAATGAAAGACCTTTAAAATATATAAATTCACAATTCTTCAGCTAGGTCATAGAGGCCTAAGAAGGAAGACCAGCAAGATGGGACATTAAGGCACAAGTAAACAAGGCTTAAGCACAACCTTCTGTTGTTCTAATACTGCCTCTGGCTTAGCCAATTTCTTGGCTTTGAAAGTACGGTTAGCTCTCGCAGTTCGACCAAAGCCTTGCCGTAACCATCATTGAGAGTGGTGGTGGAAAATTCCTCAAATAAATTATAGAAAGACATCGTCTTGACAAGCCTATCAACAAGGACTTGAGTGTATCCAGGTGTAGTAGGACCATTAGTCAGCATTCCTCCAACTTGAAATGAAGCTTATCTCCTTCATTCTCAGCGGCTAAGGCGTGCTCCTTACCAGAGCGTGCACGCTCTTCAGCATCCTTAAGAGGCCATCATAGATGCACACTTCTCCTCGTTGGCCTGATACTTTTCTTGTAGTGAATCGTCTCCCTTAATGAACAGTGCAACTTTTTTGCTGACAAGTTGAACACTTTCACCAACCTTATAATAAAAATACACAAACAAATATAAAAATTACACATCGTAATAGTGGAACACAAAATAAAATCAAATGTAGTTTTAAAACTCTTAACGAACATACCACGACCATTGTCTCATGGGGTGAAAGTTTAGACAAAGTAGCAGGAATGGTTCCTTGTACCATCAAGTTATGGCTTTGAGGTGGAAGCTTAGGACGAGAATGGCTACTACGCTCTTTCTTCTTAGGAGGCTCCAAGACGCCTGAAGATCCACTAGATTTCTCCGTTCTCCTTCTTCTTCTAGAGTTATCCGCAACATTATCAACATCAACTTTTACCCCTTCAGTGGCAACAACTTTGGTTGTTATTGATTGAGAATTGGCTTCGCCAATATTCTGCTGGGGAGTCTTAAAATAACAGCTGAGTCAGCATTAAGACAAACCCCGTCCCTAGGATGTTTTTATTTAGGAACATTATAGTTCCAAACCGGAAGTGTCTGTTCGCTCCCATTACCAAGTTTTACGTAGAAAAATTTGTTACACCACACACCACATTTATTAGGAAATCCACTGACAAACTCAACATTGGGAATGACTGGATAAAATGTGAATTCCTCAGATGAGTTTTTCACATTACGAAGCTAATACATACCATAGAATATGTTAATCGAAAGAGGAACTTGAGCATGCTCGGACACAAGATAGAAAACATCAATAAACAATATACCCTTATGATGAAACTGAGATAATGCGACTCGATAATGTGAAAGTAGGTCTAAGATGTGTTGAGATAAAGGAAAACCAGTTCAAATTTAAGATAATCCAGATAACGGGATATAAAGCCAGGATGGGGAGTACGAACACTATCAGAGTTATAAGGAGCTCTAAACTCATCTGAAGAAAAATAAGGAAATTTATTTTTAAAATTTTCCAAGTCGTAATCGAAAAGGACGATACCGATGGTAGAAGAATCGGTGAGATGGTCGGAATCCTCCCTGGAGTTGACATCATCAATAGGAACATCTTTTATGGAAGAATTAACAATATTAGAGGTATACATAACGGCCAAGATTCAGACAAACTATATCAATTAGAATTGCAAAACAAAAAAAAGATTTATTCAAGTGAAAGCTGAGAAAAGGAACACAGAATACACGTAAAGAAAAAGGAGGAAGAAGAAAACCAATCGGAGAACTTCTAAACAAATATGGAGAAACAAAATTTCCAGAATAAAGAAACCGTACAAATTCAAAACTATAAGATCGTCTTAGATAGGGAGAAGATTAAGAACAAGGAAACTTACGAGTGATGGAATACGACGAGGAGCTGGAGCAAAAAAAGGGCGGGAAAAGATGAGAAATCAAAAAAGGTTACGAAATTTGAATGAAGAAATTGAAAAGCCAAGAGGAGTCAAATCAGACAGGAAAATAATGATAAATGTCTGATAAAAAGTAACTTACCTTTTTAGGAATACGAGAAGGGGTATACGAGAATCCGGGGTATGCACTGAATAGTGACAAAGTTAAGTCATAAAAAATCGAAGCAATTATAATGAGGGAAAATATAACAGAGAGGAAATCTCAGAACGGTAAAACGAATAAAGAGGAGGAAATGTCGGTTCAACAAAAAAAATCCCAAACGTTTAAGTCTGTTAGAAGTACGATACAAGTAAAAATTCAAATTCAAAATTAGAAACCCCAAAAAAAATTGCAAGTATAGCCAAGAAGCAAGAAACACTTCGCGAAAAGAATCTTGGTTACATCAATGACGAACATGTTGTTACAACTTCAAAGATTCATGAAACAACATATCGTATATATGTTCCACAATTGAAGCCATCGCTTCGTGTTTTCAATGCTCCATGGCTAGGGGGGATTATGGTGTATACCTAAAGGTAAGTAAAATTAGACTAAGATATTATAATTCTCTGAAGGAGAGTACTGACTTGATCATCGGAGCATTTTCCTGGAAATCACTTCTGGGATCTGTTTTGCAGGAAGAGACGACGTACGGTGAACAACAGTTGCTTTGCTTGATCAGGAATACCACATCACTATAATATTATGATTTTTTCTATTTAATTATGCAAACAAAATAATAAATCTTAAAATATTATTGCTGAATATATCTCTGCCATATATTGCTAGATGATGTAATGAGCATTGCAAGCCCCCTTCACAAAGCTAATCAATTACATCCTACAACATACTTACATGCATACATATAACCGACAAGAAAAGCTTGTTGGATTTCTCCTCAAAGTTAAAATACATTTAGTATTTTAGTTAGTGTTTAATCTTTGATGGGCTACAAGAGTTTAGGCCCAATAAGATTAAACCTAGGGTTTAATGGTGTGTTTAGTATAAATAGACATGTTGTGCTATTGTAGTAGCCACCACCTTAAAATATAGAGTTAGAGAGGGGAAACTTGTCTAAGTGTTCTTCCTCTTTAGCTATGGTGAAGAGGGGGATTGGTTAGTTTGTTTGAGGGTTTGGTAGATTAGAGACAGTTTGATCGAATTGTGAGACATTGTATGTTGAGTGATAAGAACATGCTTTATAAGACTCTTTCTATTTTCTAGTGGATTGGAATCGTTTGATTCCCGTGGGTTTCTCTCGATTTGGGTTTCCACGTAAAATCGGTGTGTTGTTTATTTTCTTTGTTAGTTTGATTGGTTGATTGTACTTTGATCGTTATTGCGGGACCAAGAGGGGTTTTAATCTTGATAATGTGTGTGTGTTCGAGGTT